>CAIGRQ010206168.1:0-12361 GCA_903798375.1 Fraxinus sp. D2006-0159 | reverse complement strand
TTATTTTCTTGGTTATTAACCGAACCGAGCCAAACCGAACCGACTTTCGTAGTTATGGTGCGATTATGGTATGGCCAAAAATTTGGTGATGCGGTTATGGTTTTGGCCGAACAGACCTTGAACCAAACCGTTGTCATCCCTATGTAAAGATGAATTTGGTGTTTATTCAATATTAAGTTGTCTTAGCAGGGCCTTGTTACTCGGACATTTTGAAAAAAATACCCATGACCACAATACATGGAAGGATAAAGGTAAGAGATTTGTTTAGGATCTTCTAAATTAGAAGATTATCCTTAATATCGTTCTTGTTATTTTGGAATCGAAATTAAAATACTTTATAATTTAAATCCCACATTTCTAGACTTGAATTGAAATCAAATGAAGTATTAAAATATCCAATTTAGCCCATGTTTGATGGCCATTATTGTGTAAAAATGATATTTTGAATAGCGAGTCTTTGAAGAATGTGCAGTTAAAAAGTGGAAAAATTTGGGTTTACATGTAAAATATTTTATTGTGTGAATGTGGTTGAAAATGAGTATGAGAAATAAATTATTTTGTTTTAAAGGGAGTCAAACAGGGGCTTAATTTGCTTTAAATTTATGGTCAAACATATAAGATGTATATCCCAAAAAAAAAAAAAAGCATTATATAATTTTCTAAAAAAAAATTAAGATCCTAAAACATTTCCAAGTACCTGCGTCTAAATTTTGAATCATATCTAGTCTTATCCTCATATCCTAGATTTTAGGCAAAAGAGGATGCGACTCCTAAGACACGTAACCTTATCAAGCAGCCACACTCAAGTTCATGCAACATAGGTAAGGGCTAAATCATAATCTTTTGATTGTTAAGATGTTGTGAAAAAAGCCTTTGGATTGTTTAACATTTCTAACTTGGTTGAGCACAACTAATATTCTGTCCTCCACTCAAAAAATGAAATCGGTTTTGAGGGTAATAGACACCACCTATTTTAAGCCTATGTTTGACACCCATTTTTTTTCCATTCTCATTCTCATTCTCATTCTCATTCTCCTTCTTTTTCTTCATTTCAACAGCACATTCTATCAATAAAATAATATTACACATAAACCAAAAATTCTCCTTACTTTTTAACCACACATTCTTCCATCAATCACTATTTAAAAACCAATTTTTCTTCCAAAATGGGTGTCAAACATAGGCTAAATGTCGAACAAAAGTTTGGTTAGGGTTTCAACTTTTGATTCTCAACTTTTCAGTGCACCGTCAATAACCATTTCATCAACCACAATGCTATGCAACACAATCACTCCAACCATGCACTGCTTCCTCCTCTAGTGTTGACTTAATTCCACTTACAGCTTAGTTTCTCGTTTACCTATTTTCCATTATTTTAAGTGCATTTTCTGTCCAATCATAAAAACAGAAAAATAAAAATGGACAGGCCACATGGAAAGGAATCTCTAACTCGTGTAGAATCATGTCCAGCACCTCTCAATCTCTGATTAATGTTGGCCATCAATTTGCCAGCTATGGTGGTGTCGCGCTTTCTAAGGTTAACTAAATTGGAAGCTAAAACAGTGATGCGGGAGTCTTGTGCAAAAGCGTATGAATAACTGTATAGTTATCTCGAACTTACGATGGAGAGAAGGTCGTTAGCAGTATATCTTGACTAAAGACCAAGGGAAGTAGTCTAAATCAAATAAATGCATTAAAGATGAAAATAGAATAGTTATATTTTATACTGATGAATCACAAAAACATGGAGGAACCATTTTGACAAATATTTGTGAAAACCCTGGATTGGATATTGAGAATATGTCGAACTCTAATGTTAATATAAATTGTATGGGAGGCTGTGAAGAATACAAATAAGAAATTGGCCGAAAGAATTTTTTACTAAACTATAAATGTTTATGGGCGAAATGGTATTTTTTGCTTCACAAAATTATTATATAAGATCTTAAATAGTAAAAAATGTCAAATAAGCGGAGGAAGAGTATCATGGTTATACGGTACGTATCTATAATAATAAAAGAGATATGCAAGATGATTTGAATTACAGAGCTATATAGCTCACATCTCATACTCTGAAATTATTTGAAAAGGCGAGTTAACATAGGTAGGTGTCATCTAACGACCTCATAAAACTTATTTGGTTTTACCTATGGAGATCTATGGAAGTCTTTGTATAGAAAATTTGTTAAACGCAGAGGCAATGATAAAAAAAAATGCTCAGACGTCACGCTGCTATTAAGAGGATATAATTACTAGAAAAGGCACGTGGCTTTCCTCAAAACAAATTAATCATTCCTCAAATTTGTATCCGCCTCCAATACTCATCTGAATCGCAACTTAAGAATGTTTCCAACTTTGACAGGGAGCCATGATAAAGATTACTAACAGTGGATGCAAAACGCCACAAATAATAAAATGAAACAACGAAGCCAAGTAATTGGAATCTAACCACTCTCATAAAGACATTTGACACCTACCATAAAAGTGAGAAATAAGTTGTACAGCAAGGTGTTCCTGCCTACAATCATCACCACTTTTAACAATTACCTGAAATAAGAATTAGAATGAGTTAACTGGTGCAAAAACAATTTGGAAATTGCAGATCGTATAATATTGCAGACAAATACGATAAACTGGGTTAAAAGAAGAAGAAAATGAAAGTGAATACACTAACAATCAATTGACAAAAATAAAGAATTTACAAGCAGTAATTGCCTTTCTAATATCCTATGAGTTCCATAATTTGATCAAAATAGTGCAATGGGGAATTGAACGGTTTTTTTAATAAATAAAGTCCAAACCAGTTGTTGCACAACTAACGAAGTTAACCAATCAATATACAAAAACTTTAACCATCCCACAAAATTCTGCTGCCATAAGCACCACATTCCCTGGAGCTCGTCATAGATCCATCAGTGAGAAGCTTTAGATCGTAAAAATGAGATTGCCACACTCACTCCGAAGAGCTGCACCGGGCCACAATCTATTTGCTGGATATCTGATACTTGAGGCCGTGTCACCAACAGCAGGTTAATCCATATATTTATTCACTATCTTATACCATAACAGACTGAAATTTGTGAGAGCACTCTAAACTAACACAAATGTCGTCACCAGTTCATTGGAGTTTCTGCAGAGACTGAGTTTCATAATAGCTGTCACTGCTACAAGAGACGTACCTCAGCAGAAACTGACACCTTTCGGACTTATTTAGGCCCACACTTATACTATACCCCAGCATGTTTCCGTTAACTCTTTTATTATTTATGAACAAATTCAAAATAATCATAAAAGAACTATGTCAAACAGCTAGCCAATATCAAGCAGTCAATCATAAATTTTGTTACAGAGCCAACACTTAAACTAGTGATCACCCTTGACGAGCCAACCAAGTCTCCAATTACCCAAGGAATCTTTTCAAAATTAGATATCATCTAACATACTGACAATTTATCACAGTACAGACATTGAGCAACTACCTTCCGATGAATAAGAAAAAACAGCTGACAGCTGTTCAGGAATGCATTTTCCATGATCAACAGACAACAGAGAGAAGTAAATCCATATTATTCAGTGAATCGGAGTGTAAACCATATAACAAAAATTTCGAGACTCAAAAGTTACTCCAAGTCCTCAACAGAAAATTATCATGCAGAAAATATGGGTGTTAAAAAGGAAGAGAAGACAAGATAGCAACTTACAGAACTCAAGTCCCAACCAGGTAATTTTCCATATACTGAGGCAATACGTATTCTCTCCCTCTTCAACTCCCACAGTTCACCAGCTAATGCATCACCTACTTTGGGAACACCCCCATTCACAGCCTGTTTAAAATTGGTAAAGTACAAACAAAAATTAAGGCCAAGAAGCCAAGACAAGCCATTCAACTTAGGACAAATCATCACCTTTGGCTGTGCATCTGAAGAGTCCTGACCAGCACTCTTCAGAGGAAGTCCAGGAGGAGCTTCTCCTTTCAATGCAGCAGCCTGTACGGAGAAGTTCAAATTGAATATACACTAATGATAGCAAAGACAAACATTGAATGAGACAATTGTTAAGAAGATATGACTGATTAACAGGATACAAATGAACATGTTACCTTGACTTCCTCAATAGCCACAGTACTTGGAACACGGCGGTGCTCTTTTCGTCTCGGTGGAGGATCTTGGTCCACTATGTCATCCATGCTAACCCCAGGATCAGCTGTCAAGACAACCCTCACCTGTTCCAAATCACATCCATCTTTTGTTCCAGATGCATAAGAACCAACCTCACTGGCTTGGCCACCATTTGAAGAAAAAGATTGAGAAATACAAAATTCAAGGTCAGGGTCAGGGTCTGATTGCTGCTCCACAGTAAAATTCACATGAACAAATTTTACTTTGGCCTCCCATAATTTAGTCATTGCCTGGTCTATCGCCTGAGAAGCAGAACTTGACATCCTTTCATAACCACTGTGGTACATATCATGTCCTGTCCACAGAGGATAAGCCCATGGTGGAGGTTTTGGCAACAGTGCATCTCCATTTGCCAACGGGATTCCTCCTTTAGAAAGCTTTTGAGCATTAATCGCATCCTTTGAATTGCTAGTTGGAAAGATATGAACACAATTATATGATCAGTGTCACAACCAACACATTACAATAGTTACTGAAGAATTAACTTTGCAGTCGATAAAAATAACTAATGAAATTACCATAACTCACCTTGGGGCTTCACTTTTCAAGACTTCGATACAAATCAGGTAAGGAGCTTTTTCTCTGGAGTTCAGAAGAATAGCCTCATCTTCAGGTATGTGAACGACACGATACATACCCTTCCCCATTGGAAAACACACCCCTGTAGTATCACAGAAGAAAAGTAGGATGAGAGCATGTCAAGGATGTTCTCATGAACATTCGTAACAGGAATAGACCTTGGACATTAAATTGCTGAAAAAAAATGGTTTTTGTTTTGAATTTTTAGCTTCGTAGTAAGAAACCCAAAACAAGGCACAAGCACAAGAACAAGCACAAGCACAAGCACAACGAAGAAATATGAGAATTTCAGAAAATAATTCATTAATTTATTGTTTGATTCTCTTTTTCACAAAGTGAATAGAACTTCCAAACAAAGTACACCACTATTACTCTTGGTGCTAATCATCATTTGAAATATTGGCTTTACTAAATCTTTGTTTTTATTCCTTCACTAAAGGATCTCCAATATAAGCATAAATCAATTTCCTTTCAGGATAAGTGAGATAAAAGACAATATGCTGATTCAACAAACATTCTCAACTGCACAATAATCTAGTATGACAAAGCCATTGCTACAAGAAATAAGTGGTTCCATTTTGTATTCTCCAAACCTGCTATCTCATTAAACACCACAACCACGAAAAAAACTGAATTAAACATAGGCCTCTGTCAGCTAACAATTGTAAATTACAATATCAGAAAAATAATATCGTAGATAATAGAACCTAATAAGAAAATTAAATTTCATTTTGACTCTTTTCAAACAAATTTTAGACGGAAAAATAACAAAATATAGGGAACTAGAAACGTAATAAACTTTCGTTTCAAAACTTTGGTCCTCATACTCAAACTTGCCACACTAATATTTATTGCCCAAGGAGTGTCTGATAGAAACAAACATCTGTCCAAATAAATACTGCATTTACCTCCACTACTTTGAGCAACATCTATACGTGTGTTGATTTCTGCAAGTGACTGGGAAAAGCAAAATTCACAAATTCAGTAAAAGAGAAGATCTTGATGGACAGATAAAAATTGAAGCAAACTTGAGAAATGAAGAAAATTGGGTAACCTCACGAAGAGCACTTTTCCGATCTTCAATAGGAAATACGTCAACCAAGTCGTAGGATATCTCACATAACCTTTGCACAAAGTCAAGGGATTCATGATATGTCCCTTTTCTAAACTGTGATGCAGTATTATTTGGAAGCGGAGGTTTAGCATTTGACTTTTCATTTCGCTGCTTTGGTGAGCCAGGACATTTCTAGTAAATGAAACATCATTATAATCAGTGACCCAATTATCCATTGTAACGACAAGCACTCTTCAATACAGAAATTGAAAGAAAAAAACATCAAGCAAAGATTTATTTTCATCTTTTTTATTTTTTATATAAGAATATAATCTTATCAATAATAAAGTAGGAAGCTTAGAAAGAAGATAGGCAAAAAGAAAAGGAGACATAAGAAACAAGAACAACAATCTAACTCTTACTCTCAATGAACTTGTAGTCAGCTACATAGTCTTTCTTTCACCATTTCCTTCAATTCAAAGCCATATATTTAGAAAGATCCACTCAAATCAAATAATTTCAACTGTACCTAAATAGAGTTCACCCAATGAACCACTACCAATTTACCTACCAAGCTTAAATTTCCACCACTCCTTGATGAAGACCACAATTTCGATAATACCCACATCTCCCAGGAGCTTAATTTCCAATTTCAAAAACAACCCAACAAGAATTAAAACCCAAAAAGATGGCAATATTTTTTCTCCACTCCACTCCTTTCTCTAGAAATGACTTCATCATCGGCTCTTGGAGGAGAAGGGAAAGAGAGAGAAAGGAAAATAGAAATGGGGTCGGAGGAAATGGAAAGGAAAGGGGGGGAAACGTGAATAATTGAAGTGTGAAACTCCGGCTGGGCGGAGAGAAAAGGGAAAAACGCTAATTGGAGTGTAAAACTCTCCACGTAATCCCCAAAATTGATAAGAATAACTAAAATTTTCAGTCAAGAAAAAAACACCTGGAGAATATACAAAACAATAAATTAGCAAAATGAATGAAAGTTCTAGTGCTTGAATTGATTAAAGGCTATACAAAATTGAGATAAATCAAGAAACAACAATTGGGTTTTACAGATCTGGCGTAAATGAAGCAATGCTCAGCTACGAATACAAAGATCTATATCTATAGATTTGTATTTCTTACCTCAATGCATTGAGAGCTTCATCATCAAAAATTAATTTGCCACCATTTTTTTTTTATTTTCTTTCTCAATACGTAGTGGACTGTGAATTTGTTCTCGACTCTGCTCCTTTCTCCAGAAATGCTTTCATCATCGGCTCATGGAGGAAAAGGGAAAGGGAAAGGGAAATGGAAAGGAAATGAGGAAAAAACGTGAATGATCAAAGTGTGATAAGAATAAGGATCCAAATTGTCATGAGAGCGAAATTAATTGTGAATTTCACAAGTTTGCAGGCAAAGATATAATCCGAAGAAAGAGAGAAACGGCGAGAGAAAGAAATGAAGAGAACAAAAGGAGATGGGTATGGGAGTTTGCGTGAACAAATGGAGAAAGCTTAATCGTGGAAATGGCTCGGCTGATGGCCATTCGACTTATGAACAGTGAAATCAAACTCTTTTTATTATGTGGGAAGAATTTTTGAGAAGTAAATATACTCTAATGTTTGGTGTAGTTAAAGTTTAGATTTTTAGTAATTGATGAAACGCGTGATTAAAAAGTTGTGAATCTCATAAATATGTGATTAAATTAATTATTAATTATGACTTAAATTTTTATCAAGATTATAAGCTCCAAACAAGGGGTTAAATGCAATAAATAATAAGTACATACTAGGCACGTGAAATCCTCGTGCACCCCTCATCTATAAAGGTTGCTGGCAACTTCTCACTCAAAAACCCTAGAATTGGCTGCCCGCCTTGTCTTCAAGGTTTTCTTCCCCCGTCACACTCCTGTGGTTTCTCTTCCTCCAATTACCTGCTTTATTTGATTTATGTAGATGCACTCTAATCTTAACTTATTCTTTTGATTAAATTTGCAGGTAAACAGGTAGAGTTTATTAGTGTTTAGGGTTTCTTTGGTCCCAAATGGCTCCAGCTAAAGGTACATTTTTCTTTCATTCAATTTGAAGTTTCATAAATTACAGATCGTATTGGACATTTGTAACTCTTTTTTGCCTATTTTTCTTATTAGCCCAGTCATCGTAGAAATTATTGATTAGTTTAATTTTTATGCAATAAGCGTTTTGTGAAATTCTATGTTTTGCTGTATATTTGTGATTTTAGTAATGTGAAACTTGATGCTTTGCGGGGGCTGGGACATGATAAGATTTGGAGGATTTGGTTTTAAAATGAAATGATTATGTCCAATACTTCTACATTATCTTAAATGATCGGACTAATATTGTCTCCTTTAGCTATTAAAAAACAGAGCATGTGAGCATGTAAATGAAGTGAATATTAAGAAATTACTAGCCTATGCTTAGAAAGAATTTGTAAAAGGTTTAACTTTGTAAATATATACAAATCAGTGGATAAGTGGATAGTAGAATGTGTTGTTGAAATTAGAGTTTGACCATTTATAAATTGATTTATAAAGGTTGCCAAACGGAGGCTAGGTATCGATTGGATGTTTATATTATTCAGAATGCACCTGACTGGGATTTTTGGTCCAAGTCACTATAAGTCAAGAAATATTGATTTTTTGTCTATAATTTTCATTTGGTTAAAGGTTTCAATTCATCAGATTTAAATTCTCTTTTCACACGTGCCATTTTCTTGATTTTGTTGTTGTCTGTTTCAATCATACCTTTCTTAGAGTGCTACACCTGCTTCATTCTTTATGTTACTTAGTTTTGAATTTTAACATATGTAGTTGATCAAACAAAGAAGTCTGACCCAAAGGCTCAGGCCTTGAAGACTGCCAAGGCTGTGAAGTCAGGTTCAACAGCCATTAAGAAGAAGTCGAAGAAGATAATTACAAAAGTTACATTCCACCGACCCAAGACATTGAAGAAGGATAGAAATCCCAAGTACCCACGAATTAGTGCTACTCCAAGGAATAAACTTGATCATTACCAGATTCTGAAATATCCCCTCACCACTGAATCTGCAATGAAGAAGATTGAAGATAACAACACCCTTGTTTTCATTGTTGACATTCGTGCTTAAAAGATCAAGGATGCAGTCAAGAAAATGTATGACATCCAGACCAAGAAAGTCAACACTCTTATCAGGTAAAAAGGAATTCAACTGCTCTTTCTTTTTAGTTTTTACTATCACTAGGCTTTTTTAACTTTTGTCAATGTGTTTTTTTTGATGATGATCACTAGATATTTAGATTGGTATTGAAGATTCACATTTATTTCACCCATGTAATAGTATCATCTTATTCTCAAATTCTAGTGCTTGAATGGATCCCAACTCTTGCTCCCACTATTACATCTAATTGACATAGATTCATTTATGTATACTGTGCATCTTGCAAGTCTAACTACATTATAGATAAGTACAACTGATTAGCTTATCACTATGTGACTGGCATTGGCATTCACTTCATGCATGTATTTTTTTAGCTTGCCCTGTATTGTGCAAATAGACATTCACTCGTTGCAATCTCAGATGCTTATTAATTTTTCGTGTGACTGACAGCATTTTTCTGTTATCTCCTCTTTCAGGCCAGATGGAACCAAGAAGGCTAACCAAGAAGGCATATGTTAGGTTGACACCTGATTATGATGCTCTTGATGTTGCTAACAAAATTGGGATCATCTAAGTAATTGGCTCTTCAGTTTTGAGGTTATGCTTGGATGGATTGGACTAATAGGCATTCAGGCTTTTGTAGAACCAAATTCATTTTTGCATTCTGTTTTGATGTTCAGAGATGGTTTATTGCTGAGTAACATTATACCTGGGTATCTTGTATAACCTTAAATTTTGTTTTTTGGCTTGCATTTTTATTTCTCTTTAATTTTCCTCATCTATCGTTCTTGGTCTTTGTTTAACTGAACTTGATTTGTCAGAGATAAAATGAAATATGATTTTGGTAGCCGGAAATGATGCAGTAAAAAATTATTTTGCTGATCAATTTGCTCCTAATAAAATTACAATTTACTGAGCTTCAATGTGCATTGGGTGGGCAAAATTCAAAATTCTGCAAGAGACGTAACTTGACTATCCATGACGAGTTCAATGATAAAATTCAAAACCCTGTAAATTTCATCCGTTTCTCCATGCCTCTCGTCTCCTGTAACGAACACATGAACCTTGCTTTTAATTTCAATCCAACTGCATCCGGGAATCCTCTTTAGTCCTCTCTGTCTCATCTCTTCCCTTACCTTAAATACACTGCGCCATCTTCCAGCAGCAGAGTGTGCATTTGAAATCATTACATATGATGAAACATCTCCAGGATCCAATTCCAAGATTTTCCGGGTTGCAAATTCCCCAAGTTCTAAATTTGAATGGATCTGGCACCCTCCCAGAAATGCCTTCCAAAATCCAATTCCTGGCTCAAAAGGCAAATCATCGATAAATCTCTCTGCTTCTTGAAACCTCCCAGAGCGAGACAGTAAATCAACAACACTTGCATAGTGCTCTGCTTTTACCTGGCTAGGGTCCTCAAGTCTTGCCTGATTGAAGTATTTATAACCTTCATCAATCAGTCCGACGTGATTACAAGCCAAGAGTATACCAAGAAGGGTAACACCATTCGGTTGAAGGCCTGACAACTTCATCTTCTTGTACATTTCTAATGCTTCCTTTCCTTTTCCATTCTGCGCATAGCCACATATTATAGCATTCCAAGAAACAACATTTCTTGTCTGCAATTTATTGAATACCAAAAGACCATTTTCCATGCTTCCACATTTTGAATAGAAACTTATCAAAGAATTTGCAAGAAACAAACCAAGCCCTCCAAAGAACTTTACTGCACAAGCATGAAAACTCATCCCCATGCCGAGTGCTCCAATGTTAGCTGCTGCAATCATGGCACAAGGAAAGGTACAATCACTAGGCATGACGCCTTCTCTCAACATCTCAACAAAGAAATTTACTGCTTCTTCATTATGTCCTATTTGGCTACACCCACTGATCATATTATTCCAAGAAACAACATTTCTCTCAGGCATTGACCAAAAGATCCGAATAGCTTCTTCTAACCGCCCTTCTCTAATATAACCACGAATCAAAGTTGTGTAAGAAACAACATTTGGTTCATACGTATCCTTAAATGCCTTTTCAGCATCCCCAACATTACTTAACTTTACGTAGAGATCTAACATTGCACTACCCACAAAGACATTGGAACTAAGACCAATTTTTTTCGCGAAAGCGTGAACCTGCTGGCCTAAGTGGAGATCTTTTAAAAGAACACATGAACGAGTTACAGTACCAAAAGTGTACTCATTCGGTCGGATATTCAAATGAAGCATTGTTGAGAACCAAGTTATTGCTTCTTTATGCTGGTTTTGTCTAGCGAAGTTGCCAATCAAAGCTGTCAATGATACAACATCTCGTCTAGACATTTCATCGAGCAGTTGAAGAGCATTTGATTCACAATCTGATTTGCAGGGTTCTCGTTCTGGAGCCGGCATGTGGATTCTTTTTATCTCAGTCGAATGATTGTGAAGTAGAGCGTAACAATTTCTGATAAGATAATGTCTACCTGTTGCGATTTTCATGTGTGCCGCTATGCTGGTGGCACGGGTAGGGGGAAACTCCGTAATATAGATCAAACAACAAATATTCCAACTCAAATCATTATATGTTCAAATTTTTATACATAGTTGTAGCTAAATTTGGTTTGTGTAAAATGATAAAAACTTCGATTCTATATATACATGGGGGTAAGATTGTTATTAAATTATAACACTTCAAGCTTTCAAGCTTTCAACCATTCAAATCATTAAACCACGACATCACGGTGAGAGAGAAACAAAAAGACTTCGGATGCCGAGGAATCATGATTTGATTGGTTGGGTCCGATGTACATATTCTACCTAGTATACATAAATGACCGTCTTGAAGTCTTTATTATATAACATAGCTTCACTCATCTAACAGAAATATTACACGACTTGTTATATTGACTATTCTAGGTTCAAGAGATGACAATTAAGAGTAGTCATCTAACCTATCAATTTTTAAATTAATTATCTGAAAGGAACAAAAAAAAGTAAAAATGCTAGTCCGGAGCTACCACGAGCCTAAGACCATGTCTAATCGGATAAAAAAAGAGCCATGCTCAGCCCCTCGGGGCACACCTCAACTGGCGGAACATTCAACACATAACTCGTTTCCAGCGACATAGTGAGGGTTTGAATCCTGGTGGGAACCTGCTGCCAGATTTACTTGGTATGGAGCAATCACCTTGGAGGATGATCCTTTGTGCACAGAAGTGTATAGTTGGTGAGGGGAACCTGGGAACCAGTTGACACATAAGTTCAAATAAGGCCGGTTCTGACTAGAACCACCATTATGCCCTTGGTAACACATTTGATTTATGTCCATATCCAGATTATCCTCGAAAATCATAGTTGGTGCCAAGAATACAATATAGCTTATTGTCTATGGATTAGTACATACAGTAACATTT
>CAIGRQ010206158.1:0-12141 GCA_903798375.1 Fraxinus sp. D2006-0159 | reverse complement strand
CCTTTTATGTGGATCATTATTATCAATAGCACTTCAAGATGAATTTTCTAACCATCCATAGAGGTTGCTCGTGCAATGCAAATACACTTCTTAGTCAAGTAACTCGTGACACCTACGTTCACCCTTATCACAAATTGTGTGAATAACATAATATTTAATCTAGTTACATCGTTAATGAAAACAAAGGCTGAATACGATAGTAGTCAACTTGTCCACTGGAGGGATGCCCTTAACACTATCTATAGATATTGTACATCACCGCAGTTTAACTAAGCTTTAACTAGGCATGGTGATTCACCAGAAAAGCTTGATGCAAAATAAATGAATTTTTGTTCTAAACCCTTGACTATATATCAACATTTAATTTTGGTCACTGAATAAATTAAAGGTACAAGAATGACTAATTGATTTCATCTCTTTTCTCCAATCTATTAATAACCAAACAAATTATGCCAGTTCATAAAAATAAAATTATCATCGAGCTATCATCCCAATCTACTATGTAGCAACTCGAGAGTTGAAATAGTTGACAAGTTACCGTTACAACGAACATTAAATTATTTTGTTCATGATATTTATTTTGAGAGAGCATGTGTGATTACAAATAATAGTCGGGAAAATGTTCACAACAATTTATTTAAGAAACTCGATATTTGATAAAATATAAATATCAGACATCTTGTGAATGTTTTCTCAAAGCAAAATTTGTGTATATTCATGAAAAAAGTAGTCATCTTAATGATATGTTTAACGCCAATTTTTTTCTCTTTAACAATGAAAAAGGGGCTCTTTTCAATAAACCCTCTCTCAAGGATCTTCGCTAACAAATAAATACTCTCTACTCCGTCAGGACAGGGTGTACACTACAAAATCATAGAGAGAATCGGAAAAAGCTCGTTGAGAGAGAAAATGAAAGGAGGGAAAAAGAAACCCAGTACGGAGTACGTGCAACCTCCTCTAACGCCACACTCTGACCACCCGGCCACAGTGAATGGCGATGATGATGTAGCAGGTGCGGCGGAGGACCACCGAGAGGAAACTGAGCGTTTTGAAGCTACAGAGGAGACTTTGGAAGAAGAAAATGATGGAGACGAAGATGATGACTCCGAGACTGAAAGAGACTATGACCACTTCGAAAACGTGCAAATCGAAGAGCCCGAGGCGGGAGCTGAGGCCGAGCGCTCGAAGCTTGCTGATGGGTATTATGAGATCGAGGCCGTACGCAGAAAGCGAGTTCGAAAGGTTCGTCATTTTTCTCTTTTTTTCTGTGTTTAGAGAAGGTGGAATTTTTTTTTATCAGATTATTTTTTGTTTGTTAATTTTCTATGTAAGAGGAGTTCAAAAAGTAACCAAAATGGGGTATCGATACTGGTGGGTTTCGCGAATTTCTTCCTTTTTAGCTGATTTTGTGTCTGTTTGATGATTTTGGGGTTTTCTGGAATGCGAAAATTGAAGGGCCAAGTGCAGTACCTCATAAAATGGTGAGTGGTTTAGATACATTCTTCACGTATGTATATGAATTCATGTGTTTTGGGAATTTTTGTGTTAATCAATGTAATGGGCTGTTTTGGAAAGGCGAGGCTGGCCCGAAGCTGAGAACACATGGGAGCCTGTAAAGAATCTATTGCAATGCTCCGATGTGATTGATGCTTTTGAAGATAGGTGGGTTTTTTTTTATGGCATTTAGTTCCCTAGTTTTGTAATAGATACGCATATGGAATAATTAGGATGATGTTTATGTAATTCACAGATACTTAGTTTTGACCCTTTTCTATTTCTATTTTTTTTTATTTTGAAGTTTGATAACAGGTAAAAGTAGGTCCGCACGTGGGCGAAAGCGCAAACACGGTATCACTCATGCTCAGGTGAAGAAAAAACAGCAGCAGCGACCGTCTGTAGCTGCTACATATAATGTGCCTTCTCATCGGTTTGGAATTGCGGAGGGCCCTATGAACTATCCTCAGCTAAATAACTTAAATGTTATGAATTGCAAAGGGAAAACTGATGTCAGCTGTGTGAATGGCTTTGAGATATGCAAGAAACTAAACGAGCATGGTATGAAAATGGTGTCCCCTATGAGGGGAGAAAGTAAAGAGCAAAATGAATTGGATCTGAAGCTTTGTGAACTGAAGGAATCAATTATGGTCAGTGAAGAGAACGCAAATAAGTTTGGTGTACATCATTCACAAGAAGGCTTAGTTACTGGTGGAGATGTCCTTGCAAATGGCTTGCCCAAGCCTGATGGTGGGGATCCAGTTCAATCTGGCCGCTGCACTGGAGCTAAAAAGAGGAAATCTTTTCCAGTTAAGAGGTTCAAGCAAGAATCAGCAATACGCAGCGGGGACGATACACAAAATGCAATTTCTGCTTGTAGTATGGCAGAACAGAAAGATTTGCAAACTCATGCTTTTATGGTGAATGATCGGGATTTCAAGAATAAATTTGACAACTCCAAAGAAAATTGCAACATTACTCAGATTGTTAAGCCTATTAGCTATAGCAGTTCCACATCAAACAATGGTGAAGAAATCTCATTAACCTTTGAGGCTCTGAGGTTTGTATCTTAACTCTCTCACTTCATTTATGCATGGTTGAATTTTATGACAGTGTGACTATTTCTATGAGCATGCCAAAAAGTAAGCAGTAGTTTTCAGCACTCTATGATTCGTTTGATGCCTTTACATACATGGAATATGAATAGCTCCTATTTTAGTAAAAAACAAACTGACATTACGTTTTGCTTAAGTTATAGGTGATCTTGATAATGTAGGTCAGGTCATTTGGGATTGCTTTATGTCATATGGTGTCTTTAATGTTTGCTTTCTACCATATGATTTATTCTCTTGAAGTTAATTTAGGTAAAGAGAACTTTGATTTCTTTTTTTTCTTTTTTTTTTTCTTTTTGTCTGGTTGTCATAAATTGTTACCTATCTTGGAATCTAACAAGCCACAGAGACCAGTCCACACTATAGGGACACACCGACACTTGCCTTTTCTAAAGGGTTGAGCACGGACACATCAAGAACATGCCAATTTAAATTCTTTGAAACTATACATTTATATAGTATATTGTAATTGTTATACTTTTCTATTTTTTAATAATTTAATATTTTTTAGCTTTGGTTTATGCGCTTAAAATATTCAAATAAATGGAGTGTTAATTATTGTATTAAGATACTTTGGTTTAAACTACATTTATTAATCTGCCACATAAAGAAAAATACATGTAGTATATATAAATAAATTCAACACGAAGTTCGTTGAATTTTTCTGACATTATTTTGAATATTTTACACTAATGTTTTAATGTTTAAATTCCACTTCAAACTTTACATCCGAATCCTTAATGTGTCACTTACTTATTCCTCACGAATTAGAACTATAAAGAATATGAGAAATCTCTGGCCACATTACATGACTCGAATGACCATGTGCTCAAGGCTTATCTAGAAGTGTCCTTTGAGTATCAAAAATTCAATGAATTTATAAAAAATAGGACACACCATGTGTTCTGGAGTGTCCGATGCTGACTTACCACCGCTGTATGAGTGTATTTTATAGGATTTCGCTAGTAGTACAAGTTCCAATATACCAGTACCGTCTTTTGAACTTTACACTGTCAAATGGTCGTTCTTTTGTTGCCTTTTTTCGTTTTGTCAATCATTATTTTGCTACATATCCTCCTATGTTCTGCGCACATTTATGAACTCGAGAGTTGGATATGTATATGTGTTGGCAAACCCAAGTGGAACTTGTTAGTACCTTTATCACGCGATGCTCCCTTTCATAGAGAATGCTCAAATTTGGACTTGGCATGTTGCAAAGTGAGGGTAGAGTGATTGTTGTCCTTGTATTCTTCTCGGAAGTTGGACAAATTCATTTGATGTTAAATAAATACTTGAATATAGATCCGATCGGGACAACATTAAGCTTGTGTTTGGCTTTTGTTTATAAACGGCTAATAATCACTCAGGCCTCTTTTTATTCAAATATTTCGAGAGACCCACAAGTACTGTCTGTTTATTTATCACTAATTTCTATACACACTTCCCAAACATGCTTTGAAGTTATGCTTACCAACAATAGAAAGGTATGCGTAGAAATATGCCTAGAGGCTTTAGTAAAGTTGATTGGAAGGTCAAAGGCTCAAAGCAATTACAGAGATTGTGCTGAATGCCCATAGAATTGACTTGGTGAAGAGGGAAACCATAGAAGAGAAAGCGTGATCATGTTTAATCCCATTCAAAGCTCATTGGTAGCACTCAACTTCTACTCTAGGCCTGGTAAAATGCTTGAGAGTGAAAGAGAAAGCACATCTCTCTTTCTCTCTGAACCCAATTTTCTTCATTTTTCTCAGTTAAATGCACACTTGATGCAAGGTGGAGTGTTAGATTCCTCGGAGTAGCTGATTTAGCCTAACAGTTATTTTTTTCCCCATTTGATTCTTCTTTATTGGGAGAATGAATCTTCTACATGAACAGAAAATCTCTCATTATTTCTAATGGATGTTAGATATTTCTTATTTCTGCGTCTCTTACTGCAACAAAATCTTAAATTGTTGCACAAGTTATAATAAGGTTTAAAATAATTATGAAGAGAGATTTTGTTTCGCGATCTTGTGAAGTGATTGGCATGGATGAACCTGACGACATGTTTGCATACGTGGTGTGGTGATTATTTACCACGTTGAGCGTTTCGCTTAGATTTGATCATAGAACGTTATAGTTACCATAAATTTTGTATCTTTATGATTTAGGAGTTTTGAATTCAGAGGTATAAATTTTAAAATGTTTCGAGTTCTACATATCATAATCTTTGGTATTTTAACTATGTTAATTGCTTACTCCTTAATATCATTTCTTAGAAAACGGGTGAATTCTAGTGTTGGCTAGTTTACTCTCTATCTCACAACCTCTCTATTGCTAGCAAGTTTAGAAGTTAATTTGTAACCAAACATGCTAGTACAATATTGTAGTGTTAATTTTTAGAAAACTTGGTAGTCCTTAATTCCTTTAATAATTATTTTAAGCCTGAGAATAGTTTTAAGTTCACTATAATCATTTCTCAGGAAAAGGCTTACCCCTATTTGATAGAGATTTTTTAAAACTCATTTTCAAGTCCACATTCTCCCAATAAAATAATTTTGTACGTGGTTCATAAATTTTTCCTACTTTTTAACCATACAATCTCCTAAAAAATCACTTTTCACAAAATCTATTCTCAAAAAATCTACATCAAACAGGTTCTTAATTAGTTATTTTTGTAGTAAACTATAGTAATTTGACGTTTTACGGGGGAATCAGAAATTGATAGCCATGGACACTCAAATACTGAAATAGAGGTCTTTTCTTTAATCTCTGTCGTTGGGAATTGATCGGTTTCTTTGACAATATAGTGGTGACTATTTGAATTAGCCATGTGATTGTCTTCTTTGAACGTTTTAAAACCTTTTACTTCTACATTTTGAAACATGTCGTTCCTTTCCTTTTTGGGGTTTTTTTTCATGGAACTTATGCACACTTTTGATTATAAATCTGTGTTTCAAAAATCCTTTTTTTTTTTTTTGGGGTTTATTAGCATCAGTAACATGGCTGCCTACAGGTCTGATGGAACTAAAGTGATGGTGGACAACAAATTCTTGAAGGCCAACAATCCGATACTTGTGAGTCTTCCAATCTCTTGATTTCTTCGTTATAAGCTTGTGCAATAAGTGTTCTGTGATTTTTAGTCTTCAATTTGAATGATATCATCAAAACTATCTTCCTTTTATCATGCAGTTAATAAACTTCTATGAGAAACACCTACGGTACAGTCCCACATGATAAGTGGATCGATGGCCGGAGGATGGATGCTACATCGTTATCTTTGGTTTTCTTCATGTATATAGATTGTTGTAATTTTGTAGCTGAAAGTTAAAAGAAGGTAAGTACTGGTGTTATAGGGATGCTGCTGATAAATTGTGTCAAGCTCAACTGTACCTTTGTGGCTTGTTTGATAAGATGGTCTTGTACGGTATTGGACAGTATTAAGGAAGAAAAAAGGATAGAAAATTTTGTCTATCGTAATTTGGTTAGTCTTGTGCTGTCCAATATTGTGTACCAAAAATGACTTTGTATAAGACTTTTTAAATTTTTTGCAGTGATGTATTTATCTAGACGTGGTTTAAGCAAAATATAAGCTGAACTTGGAAGTCTCTTTGGTTTTAATTTATGATGCATGCACACAGGAGTGGTAGTTCAGCTAGCAAATTTGAATGGAGAATGAATTTGTGTAGTGATTTCCCATTCTAATGATTTTGTTCTCCGACTCCATGTACATGTATTTCTGTTGGGCCCGGTTGCCGGCCAGACTGGCCCAGTCTAGTATAGCCTGTCAGTTTTTGGGCTGGATCGGACCTCTGCCCAGGTCCAACCCATCCTAATTTACCCCGTAAATAATATATTTTTATTTTACTCTTCACCTTTTGAAATTCTAATTAGATAATATTAATATTTAAATTAAATATCATTTTTTTCTTCATATTATTGAAGTTTTTTTTTTAAACATACTTTCGAGTTAGATGACATCTTTAATTTAGTTAAAAGTAATGTTATTATAAATATTATTATAATATTGCAAAATATGATTTATTTTTAAATTTTTTTTATACTTTACACGTTGATAAATAATTAACATTAGCATAACTAGATTTTAGAATAATAAACAAATCTACTTAAAAAATAACCAATTATTTTCTCTCTTGAATTGGACACATTTTCTCATATTTTTTGTTTTTTACACCATCTGCATTCATTCTAATTGTACCAAAAATTGCACGTGACTGCGTGAGCTTGAGGCTGAGAATGGTCGAGCGTAGACCACAAAAGGAGTTTCCATGTACTTGAGACAAATTTGTCGAGGTAGTACCTCATCGTCCATCTAATGTTTAAGTCGGTAAACTTAAGAAAGAAATTATGTACGTAATGGCATGAACTTAATGAGCGTAAAAGCGTGCCTCAATAATAAACTTAAGCCTATGTCCAATGGTAGGGTCGAGTCCTAAGAGGATTGTACCATGCCTATGCTTGAATCATACACTTACGAGTCGCCTCTAGGCTCTAGGCCATACTCAGAATGGTCCAAGGATCGGGTCTCTAAGAGGTGGAGGTACGACACCTATGAGACTCAGGTCATTAACGAGGGACCTTGATATCAATGCCATCGGACTGGTCTATCCTCTAACAAGGGGCTCCGTGTCTGCAAACTATCCGAGGTTGAGGACCCACACCTAAGTGAGCCAAAATTAGGTACCTAGGGGAGTTCAGGCACGGTTAGATTTGGACGGTTATTTGATAAAAGTTTTTAACAAATTTTGCGCACGTGCCTAATTTTTTCATTAACTTTAGTGAGAAGTTCCTGTAATTTATTTATTTATATTTGGTCAAATCAAGTTATTATGTTATTCCAAGATCACAAATTTTCAGATTATTCATTCATCTCAGAGATTAAAATCGGATTAAAATTGAAAAATTAATCGTTATTGTTGACTTTTATTAGACGAGTAAAATCCAATAAAGACCATATTTTCAATTTTAATTGAATTTTAAACACGACTGAACACGCATCTCATGTGTTTTTGTAAGCAAAGTTGTGCAAGTTGGCCATGCAGTCGAGTCTATTAATAACATAATTGAATTTGATATTTAATTTTGACAGAGATGTGGTCCCAATCGAGGATGTATAATTCCAGAATAGGCAGGTTCGCTTCGCTGGACCACAAGTTCCTTCGCTGGACCACTTCCCGTTCTAGACATGCTATCCATGACGCAAAAATAAATACCCATTGTAGTTTTCTTTATATCAGTCTAAAACCAGACAACAAAGCAACATCGTTTTTTCATTTTTTCTAGAAAAATAACAGTATAAAGTAATTCTCAGGTGGTCCAACCCGTCGCAGGCTAGCGACGGACAGCTTAAAACACGGTCCAGTCTCATCCAGAACCCTAATTGAGAAATTGGCAAATTAGCAATCTAGAGAGAGAGAGAGAGTGGCAAGCATCATATCATCATCCCCATGAACTGCTAAGTTAAAAGATAAGACAGAGATATCCATATGGACCATACTCATAAATCTCTATCACAACCCACTTTCTTCCAGCGGAATCATACCATTACCGGAGCCAACCAGCATGTGCACATCAAAGCATCACGATGCTGCAACTTCAAACACTCTTTATCAAATCGATTGGCAAAATTTGCAACCACATGATCTGCAAGTGTTTTCACCTTGGAGTCGACGAGATTAAAGGCGAATAAACCTGTAAAACACTAATCTATTATCATGTTCAATTCTTGCAAGACATACCCTTTTAATCTCGTCTAGACTTGCATTCTTTCCACCACAATTGCATCTTTGATTTTTATAATTAAACAATTTTGATCAACCATAATGGAACACAATGTTACATGACAATCGAGGCATAAGCCATCCCTAAAAATTTCACAAAATCTATTATTTCAATTTCATTCATAGCAAAAAAAACTCACATCTTCATCATATCATATCCTATACACAATAGCGTCGCATAAACAATGAAATTAACCATAACAAAACCAGTTATTACCCACAACAAATGAACATTTATTATTATGAGAACATAGGCACAAGTGCAACATTCCCTAGCAAACCTCCTCTTTTTTTAAGACTTAACAACTTTAATAACACAAAATGAATCCACAATTACATCGTGTTGTGTTCTATACACAAGAACATCCCACAACAAATGACACCATCGAAAAAATAATTACTAGATCTGCAACAAAAAAACATAAACAAAACCTAGACACAAATGCACCATTCGACAACATAAAACGAATCCATAATTTCACCATATAGCAAAGGGCACCATATTTCATAGAATCGTTCAAGAAATATCAAACAAGAGAGGATAAGACATTTGCATTATTAAGGATAAAATTAGCCTAACAACCTCGTTGCATATATGATTCATCTTTGTCACAGTTTATAGGCTCAAGGCTTCTTATTAACGAATCCATATATGGTTACGCAGTGGCGGAGCCAGCATACGGCAAGCCATGGCGGCCGCAGTGCTGGCTTCATCGGGATTTTTTTCCCCATATAGCTGCCGACTGCTCGACAACTGCCCGAGATGAATTCCTGGATCCGCCACAAATGGTTAGCACTGTATCTCCTGACTCATCTTCTAGGCATCGTCCTTCGTAATTTCTATGAAGGGGTGAAAGTATCAAAGACAAGTAGACTACTATTTCGAGAGTTGAGAGAAAAATTAAGCTCAAACATGGTCATTCATTCATTAACACATTTCCTTAAAGTAAGTCCTTTTAACAATAATTAATTCTTTATTTGAATAGTAAATTATCTTTCTTTGAGAATTGCTTTTATCCACGAAAATTTAGAGAATAACTTCGCTAGAGTAATTAATCAATAAATCTGATGCCTCCCAGCGTCAATGATCATTTAAAAGTAGACAGAATTACACTGATTAACAAAAAGTAACAAATTTTACACAAACCGAATGAAGTCATCAATCAGTAAGGCGGCGGCGGTCTAGCGGCGGGAGCCCAGATCACGTCAGAAGATTGATAAGTATAAACGGGAATTCTACTAGAGTCGGCAGCCACAGGCAGCGGAGGGCCACTATCTCCTAACCCAGAAAGCTCCGGAGGTGACTGCTGCCGCTCCTCACCGGTGAGGCGGGGGTCATCTTCAAGCGGTAACCTCTGGAAAGATGGACTATTAAACGTGGCAGCCATCAGATAAATAGTTCCGACAGAGAGCAACGGCCCGACCACGAGCCCACCTACTACCTGACCCTGCGGTCCTGCCAGTGATATTTTGAAACCGTCGTCTGTCACGGGAATATTTCCTGGTAAAATAGTAGCGGAAATCGATAAGATGTTGAAATGCCCATGAAATGTGATGACGGCGCTGGGAGTTGACGATGGCTGTTTGAGACTAACATTCGCAACAATCCCATTTCCATTAAGTATACAGAGACCCATATTCCTCTTTCTGCAAAACGTAGTAATGGCTTCGACGATATCGGTGTTATCAGAAATTTCGAGAACATAAGGGTTCATGGATGGCTCAGAGTCTTGTGTGATGATAACCGGCGGCTTTGGTTTGTTTTTGGAGCCGGGCGGGCGGCCACGTGGACGGCGGGCTACTTCAATACTTGCGCCATCGTTGGCGGAGTTGGAAGGGTATTTTTGGGTATTGAAAGGAGTGGAGTGGCTTTGACTGTCAGCTTCTTCATTTGGCATTCCCGGATGGTGACGCGGCGGAGAAGGGGTAGTAGCTGAGGATAAGTTGTGGCGGTGGAGTTGTTGGCGTTGGCTGGTTAGGGTGCTAGAAGTGTGGGTTTCTTGGTGGTGGTGGTTAAACATATTGATGAGATGAAATAGCCTATATATGAGAGAGAGAGAGAGAGAGAGAGAGAGAGAGATGGGCTATTTTGGATATCGACACTTCTGCACCATGAATCTCCTTTTCCAGTTTAGGTGCAGCAGAGACCTATACACGGCAGAAGCTACAGTAAGCTTTATTTTTAAATTTCAAGGCACTTCCGTCTTCCTATAATGTCAATTATGGGTACACTGGGAACTTCAATTTTTTATTTTTTTTTGTTTAGTGTGTATGTGTAGATGAAGGACATGTTTGGATCGAATTAAAATCATAATCACATCTTCTATGAGTTCAACATCTTTTCAACAACACATCTCAAATTTTTTTTATCACAATCGACTAAAAATTAATTTTAATCCACACCAACCACCCTCTAAAAGTTAAATTTTTAGTACATTTTAATTAATAAAAATAATAATTTAAAATATTTAATAGATTTTATTCCACTCAAAATAGGAACATAATATTAGTTGGAGGTCCCTCAACTTTAACATAGATATGATGAGAATTCTCGATTTATCTGATTATAAATTGACTTATGAATTTTAATCGACATATTCGGTCAATCCAACTTTTTTTGTCAAATGTTCTCGTAATATTTTCAATTAGACTAATATCGTACTTTTCAGGAGGTTTCGCATTGAAGAAGACCCAACCTAGCGTCCTACTGCAGGAGGCATGGGCATGGGCGTGCCAATGCGGGGTGGAATCAATGTTGTTGGTCGTAATTCAACAAATTTCAGCTAGTGTCAATTGGAACTAAAAATAAAAACGATGTATTTACATTTTTTTTTAAAGGAATCAAATAAGAATGTCGGAAATTTGGGCAAGTAAATTAGGAGGTTATGAATTCATTTCAAGAGTCACAAAATCAAGCTTAACTTGCAAATTAAATTGATAATAGAGGATTGAGTTAAAAATTATCATTGACGAATCGATGGAAAGGTCAAATGGTAAACAACTAGATAAACGTGATCTCAACTT
The DNA here is from genome assembly GCA_903798375.1 of Fraxinus sp. D2006-0159. Classification (NCBI taxonomy): domain Eukaryota; kingdom Viridiplantae; phylum Streptophyta; class Magnoliopsida; order Lamiales; family Oleaceae; genus Fraxinus; species Fraxinus sp. D2006-0159. Next base: position 731 of record CAIGRQ010206158.1, on the reverse strand, counting down.
GATCATTTAATCGATAGTAACGAGGTTTCGATTTCTAATGCATTGGAGTAGCAGGTGAAAGTTGCTTTTAGGGCATTGTTGGAGCAGGTTGACCCTGAATTTGTTCTAAAGAGACATTGACAAATAATAATAAGTAATAATTGAAGATGATATAAGAAATATAAAAATTGACATGAAAGATGCCATTAGATGGATTATTCTACTAATTGCATTGAAAGTATGGGGTGCAAGTGAGGTAAGAGTAGAGGCCCTACATTTCAATACGAGCAATGGAAATATATTAGAGGCGAATTAATTCCCACGGACATAGAATTAATTAATCGGGGCTCACCAGGTCACTCACGTGACAAGCCCCACAATGCATTAAAATTTTTTTATGTATGGACCTAACGTGTGAGTACCCCCATAAAGAACCTGTGAAACAGGAATATGTACGTAAAACATGATTCATTAGAGACCATGTTAGTTATAAATCATGGACCTTCCAAAATTGTTGTGCAATAGTAAACTTGCAAAAGGCTTGAAATACATTATACTCGACGTACGAATGACATATAATATTGAACTTCCGCCTGATAACTACATAGATTTTTGCGTGTCTATTAATTTCTTGAAATATTCCCTGAGTACAGGGAATACTTCCAGAATTTGTACAGCATCCTGTGCATTTGTGTGTGTGTGTGTGTTTTTTTAATTTAGAATTTGTGTTGTTGATTTCAAATTTCTGTACA
>CAIGRQ010206145.1:0-11723 GCA_903798375.1 Fraxinus sp. D2006-0159 | reverse complement strand
CAAACTTTCAGAATTACTACTCTCATTTTCTCTGATTTTAATTCTAATTTTTTACATCCTAAAGAGTTGATGACAATTTCAGGAATAAAAGTGTCACTACCATCTATAGGTCTCAAGAAGGAAAATAACAGCTTTGTATTCCTCATATATTTCTTCTCAGTGTTTGTGATGTCTTGAACTAATATCTTAAAGACTTCAAATTATCCTCTAATTCCATAGAGGAATTGATTTTTTAAAACTGAAAAAACCTCTTTGAAAGAAACATTTTGTTCAGTAGGGATTTAATCAAGTAAAGTTCTTCTAAATTTTTTNAACTAATATCTTAAAGACTTCAAATTATCCTCTAATTCCATAGAGGAATTGATTTTTTAAAACTGAAAAAACCTCTTTGAAAGAAACATTTTGTTCAGTAGGGATTTAATCAAGTAAAGTTCTTCTAAATTTTTTCACAAGAGTTTAGTAGAATGTAACTTTCATATTTTTCTCAAAACTTGATTACACAGATGCAAAATAAAAAAGGATAAGCAAGTTCATCTGCTTCAGATTTTTGTTCAACAGTTAACAAATCAGCGTAATCTGCTTCAATAGATTTAATAAATCTCCTTTTATTTTTGTTGTCAAATAGGAAAATCATCTTTCTCATTGAAAACTCCAAGTTCAAAAATTGATGTACTCATTTTTATAATCCAAACACAAAGTTTAAGCAAATCACAAATAATGTCTCACAGGAGATTTTAACAACAAAAAACTAGAAATTTAGATCACTTGAAAAAGTAGCTTTCAAGGTCTCGTCGCTTTGGTGAATCGCTTAAGCCTTGATACCTTTTTGGTGCCATAGAGCTAGACTAGTGAGCGACAACAAACAAATAATTATATATTTTTCAGCTCAAGTCAAAACGCGTTGTAATATCAATGATCAAATAAAGTAAATCTACAACCGAAAAATCAAACGTCAATGAAAAACATGTTCTTAGGTCAATGCTCAATTTGTAACACTTGCTTTTATACATACTATTAGAAGATAATCGAATAATGGTGATCAAAATACACATGTAACAATGGAACATTATCAATATAGGTACAATATCGAAGATATGGTCAAGATAATATGAAGACATGTATCACAAAATAGAGTTAGGGTTTAGTAAACGCAAACCGAAGTGATGGTATGGAGATTTGACCAACATAATTATCAAGTAAAAAAACCAACCAACAATGGACACGAGTTGCAGATTTAATGAAGAATCAAACGATTTTGTCCAAAACATTCCAGAACTGGGTCTTATTCCAGATCCAATGAAAGGCCTTTTTTACCAAGAACAACCACGGAATTTGGATCTAGGGTTTCAAAATTTTAAATTTAAACAGATCGAACAAAATTAAAACATGAAAAATTAATTTTCTTTTGTCAAAACACAGTCAAAGGTCAAGAACAGCCACCACAGACTAGATCTTACAAAAAATTAAGATCTGGGATTTAAGTTTTCTGATCAAACCAAATCGAGCTATGAAAATTGATTTTCCATAGTTAGATCACAGTTGAAGACCCAAGAATAGCCACCAAAGGCTCAGAGACCACTATTTTAAAAAAAAAAAAAATCTTATAGTAGTGTACACCAATTTACAAATCAAGAAAATTACGATTCTAGTTTTTTTTACCAAGGATTAAGAGTATCAAATAAATGGGCACATATTATTGTACCCTTTGGTATCAAACAGAAAACACAAACCCAAACCCTCAAACTGATTCATTGAAGTTGCTTCTATTGACCAGAGACCTCATCCCTCTTATCAAAGCCCTCTACTCACATAGAATCACAAAACTCGTTGTTTCACAGAGAACGACCTAGAAACAGAGAAGACACAGAGACTTCTAGAGTGCAATTGGAAAAAATCAGATGCTAGAAATGAATTAGGATAGATATGGCAACGGGGCTCCCCCACCCTGCCCTGCCCCGCCTTAAACGGGGCGGGGTGGGGCTTGCCCCGTTTTCCGTCCCATTTATTTTTTTTATTAATATTTTTTTCAGTTAACTAATTATTTATTTATTTATTTTGTAATTTGTAATTAATTTTTTTTATTTATCACCCGCCCCGCCCCATGACCCGAGACAGGGCGGCGATCCTCGCCCCGTCCTACCCCGCCAACCCATCGGGGAGGGTTTTTTCCCCCCATTTGGGGCGAGGCCCCGCAGGGACGGGGCGAGTTTTTTTGCTATCTCTAAATTAGGACAATAGTGATTAGTTTAATTTATACCCTCAGTTACCATGTTGATCTCTGATCAAGATCAACGGTCTAGAACAACTACTAACTTATCAAGAGCCTGCTAAAGTTGCAATTCAGAAATGGGGATTTTAATCCATTTATATGGATATAAGTTTTGAGCTTCATTGTTTTGATTTTATTAGAGAAAAATGAAACAAATTATAATATTTTTGATATGTCATATTTATTTGGGGTTTTCAAGTAAAATTGTCTTATAAGGAATTGATCAATTAACATTTAACTAAGCATCTACCCCAAAATTTAAGACAATAATAAAAGTAGAAGCCAAATTATGAAAATTTCTTTTCAATGTCTATTTGAGCCGATGTTCGATATAAACAGATAAATAGAACAAATAATTAAAAGACAATTGACTCCACAATTGATCTAAAGGAGCACGTACCCTCGCGATCACACACCTCCCGTGGACAAGGACACGAATTGAAACGATAATGGTATAATAGAAAGGATTTGAAGCACTACGTTAAACTTTATAATTATAGAGGTTCTCCATTCCCTTGTATTCCCTTGTATTCATACCTCGACTCTGATACCAATTTGTTGAGAAAATCATCTTGAACACAGGAATTGAGATTAACGACGAATTGAAATAACAAAGATCACAAGAAAAAAGAAGATTAAAGTAAAGAAGGAGAAGAAAAATTGACAGAGAAAATGATGTTTTATTCAATAACAGTGGAGAGAAAATTACAAGAATTCAACAATAATGACTTCTTGCTTAAAAAACTGAATAAAGAGTCTACTATTTATGGGGAAGATGTCCAACCCAAGATGGAAAAAGATTAAAACAAATCAAGTAAATAATATTTTTCCAATAAAATACGTGAAATAAAAGAAATAATATTTTCTAATATTTTTCCAATAAAACACGTGAAATAAGGAAATAATATTTTTCCAAATATGTGCAAAGAAGGAAAAATATATTCCCAAAAATTTGAACCTAATTTGGGTCACAAAATCCAACAGTATTTAATCCTAAAAGAGCAGCCGCTGTCTCAAAATGTGAGTTAAAAAGCATATTGATATAACATGGAATGATGATTAACTCACATTTTGAGACATCGGCTGTTGATTTCGGATCAAATACAATAATCAAGGTAAGTATTTTTACCAATTCCATGAGAACTGTATGATACTTTATATGAAATTGTATGTAGTTTTACCAATTCCATGAGAATAGGAACTGTTAGGCATAGGTTAGTAATGGCTTATTTTGTGCAGGTTTGTTGACCTATTTTGCGGAGGATAGTTTCGCATGTTTGTTATTTTTATTTGCAGTATCAGCAAATTTAAGTGTTCTAAAAGTAGAGCGACTTAACTTTATTGTGTTATCTTTAAAGTTATTTCAATTTGATGTGTCTAATACCCGACCTCGAGGTTATGGGCCTGGGCCGAAGAGCCCGAGCTCGATGATGACCGACCTCGAGCTAACTCAATTTGGCCCATCACATTTTCATAGGGGTCGAGGTCGGGGCCCATAGCTACGGTTGTCCCAGGGCCTCTGCCCCTTTCCCCTCGACCTTCACAAGCTCCTCTCGCCCTAAACCGTCCCCTCTGACCTACGGTCTCCCAACTCATCACAAACTCCTAATAGGACCCGTATTATACACTCCTAATAGGACCCGGATTGCACACTCCTAATATAACTAGAATTAATTATGGGAAGACTAGTCCTACTAGGATTCCACCAGCACCCTCTATAAATAGGCGACCCTGCTTCATTATTCAAGTACGTTTTTTTTCAATAGCATTCAGCATATAGTTCTTTTGAGTAGTTAACTGACTTAAGCATCGGAGGGGCGACGAGGACACACTTCGACGCCTTTGTTTCAGGTACTAAAGATCAGATCCAGCAGGAGTTTTCTCAATCGGATCGGGTCGACCCAGGTACGATTTTTGGTAGCATCATTGACGCCGTCTGTGGGAAACGCTACCAGAAGCCATGGTGAACACACGCTCAGGACATCTTCCGACAGGCTCATCCGCAGCCAACCAACCTCACGCTACGGACATCCCGGTCCCCCAGGAGGTTACATCCGAGGCACCGCCGCAACCCTTAACAACCGTAGCTCCGGCCGCGTTCGAGGAGCTCCGCCAACAAGTGGCTCTGCTGGCTCAGCTGCTGCAGGAGAGAGGTCCCCCTACGATACCTTCTCCATTAAGTGGCAACATTGCTGACAATATGGTCCCGACCCCTAGCAATGGTGAAGCTGGAGCATCGGGACAACCTTAGCCACCGATTGGTCCAGGACCAATGGCCCTAAATCCAGCTGACCTAGCGGAGATCATTCAAGAAGGGATCGCGGCAGGAATGCTTCAGAAATCCTAAGCAACAACAGGATTTACCCCGAACACCCCGTTCACCCCTGAAGTATTGTCGTACCCTCTACCAGATCGTTTCAAGTATCCTCGGGTAAAAGAGTATGATGGAACCACTGACCCCATCAACCACCTCANTTCACCCCTGAAGTATTGTCGTACCCTCTACCGGATCGTTTCAAGTATCCTCGGGTAAAAGAGTATGATGGAACCACTGACCCCATCAACCACCTCAACATATACGCCGACATTATGAACCTCCAAGTGGCAGCAAACGCTGTAATGTGCAAAGTTTTCCCTCAAACGTTAACTAACGCAGCCCGGGATTAGTTTTCCACACTAGAGCCAAATTCTATATCTTCTTTTGTGGACCTAGCTGACAGGTTCTCTACGTTCTTTGCAAGTAGCAAACGCATCAAGAAGACTGATGCATCACTCATGCAGATGCGTCAGGGACCAACCGAGACTCTTCATAATTTCATGACCAGGTTTAATAAAGAGAGACTTATGATTCCCGACTTGCATATCACGGCCGCGGTCTCCGCCCTGACGTATGCCGTAAGGTGTGAGGCGTTCAAGATGTCTTTATCAAAGACCCCGCCGAAGGCCATAACCGACCTTCTCACCAGGGCGGAGAAGTACATCAACATGGAGGAAACAATGTACCCAATGAGAGATGTCCAAACAAAAAAAAAAAGGCAGACCTGAAGTGACCCCATGTGTCCAATCAGCGTATGGATTTTCCTCGAAACAAATCAAGGTCAGAAACTTCCCCGACGTCTTTCACCGAATTGAACACCACGAGGTCAATCAGATAACTTCATTCCAGGTTGTTCGGACTCCCATGGCTTACAACGCTATACTGGGAAGGCCTTTACTGAACGCGATCAGGGCAATCGTCTCAACGTTTCACTGGCAGTGAAATTTCCTACAAACGCAGGGGTTGGAGTAGTTCGGGGAAGCCAAGCGGTGGCCAGGCAGTGTTATGTAACCAGCGTTCGTGAAATAAAACATGACGTCTTGCAGATATCTAAAAGGGAGCTCGACCTCGACCACCGGGGGAGGCTCGCACCGGTGGAGAAGATGGACGAGGTAGAGCTCGAGCTCGGTCGGAAAGTTACCATTGGTCAAGGTCTCGATGACACAACTAGGGGGCAGCTAATTGCTTGTCTAAACCGCAACATTGATGTATTCGCTTGGAGTGTGGAGGATATGCCGGGGATTGGTCTAGAAATTGTGGTACACAAGCTCAACATAAACCCCGGGGCAAGACCAGTGAAGCAAAGGAGGAGACAGTTGGCGCCTGAACGGCGGGAGGTAATACGAGAGGAGATAGCCAAGCTTATCAGCGCTAATTTCATACGAGAAGTTCAATACCCTGACTGGCTTGCTAATGTCGTTCTAGTGAAGAAAGCTAATGGGAAGTGGCGCGTCTGCATTGATTTCATGGATTTGAACAAAGCATGCCCCAAAGACAGCTACTCCCTACCTCGAATTGATAATCTTGTGGACAGCACCTCAGGTCATAAGTTGTACAGCTTTTTAGACGCTTTTTCCAGGTACCACCAAATTCTGATGGCAGAGGAAGACCAAGAGAAGACTTCATTCATGGCAGACTCTGCCATCTATTGCTACAGAGTCATGCCATTCGGTTTGAAAAATGCTGGGGCTACGTACCAAAGACTTGTCAATAAAGTTTTTGCCAGCATGATAGGGAAGAATGTTGAGGCATATGTGGACGACATGGTTGTAAAAAGCAAAAAGATAGACTGTCATATATCAGACTTAGAAGAAGTCTTTGGCATACTACGAAGGTACAAGATGAAGTTAAATCCCGCTAAGTGCGCCTTCGGTGTGGCTTCCGGTAAGTTTTTGGGATTCATGATCACGCATAGGGGAATAGAGGCAAACCCTGACAAAATACAGGCCTTGGTATCCATGGAACCCCCGAGGTGCAAAAGGGACGTACAAAAACTGACGGGTCGGGTTGCAGCATTGAACAGGTTCATGGCTCGGGCAGCGGAGAGGTGTTTCCCATTTTTCAAAGCCCTAAGAGGAAGTCAGAACTTTGAATGGAGTGAAGAGTGCAATATAGCTCTGCAGGAACTCAAAAAGGCCTTGGTAACCCCACCTATCCTCGTTAGACTAGAACCGGGTGATACGTTGTTATTATATTTGGCCGTCTCTGAGAGCGCAGTAAGCGGCGTCCTGCTGAAGGAGGTCGGGAAGGTACAGAAGCCAATATACTACATCAGCAAAGTACTCATTGATGCCGAAACACGGTACACGCTGGCTGAACATCTAGCTCTTGCTTTGGTAATGGCCGCCCGAAAGCTCCGACAGTACTTTCAGTCGCACCCCATAGTGGTACTCACCAACCAGCCGTTGAGACACATATTACAGAAGCTCGACGTCTCCAGGAGACTGCTGAAATGGGCAATCGAACTAGGAGAGTTTGACATTGAGTTCAAACCACGTCCCGCGATTAAAGCACAAGCGTTAGCATATTTCATCGTCGAACTTATACCAAGGACTCGGGGGCCAGAGGATAATGACTCGAGCAAGACCCCAGAGGTTTGGAAGATATTTGTTGACGGGGCCTCGAATAGCTCTGGCTCGGGAACCGGGGTTATCATTGCGAACCCAGAAAAAACCATTGAAATCCAATGTGCTTTTAGGTTCGAATTTGAGGCCACCAATAATGAGGCAGAGTATGAAGCCGTCGTCTTAGCAATGGAACGGCACATGATCTTGGGATAAAGGACGTCCTACTATTTAGCGACTCACAGCTTGTCGTTGGACAAGCTAATGGCACTTTTGAAAGGAGGGATGAAAAGATGAGTTTGTACTGCCTAAAAGTGCATGACCTCAGAAGGCGATTCAGGAACTGTGATGTTGTCAAAATTGATAGAGATAGAAACTCGAAAGCCGACGCCCTATCGAGACTGATGTTCATGGGGATAGATGGGTTGGACAGAACGGTGCATGTCAAGATAGTGACGGAACCTAGTATCCGGTCAAGGACAACCCTTATGGAGATCGATCATGAACCCTCCTGGATAGACCCGATAATGGAGTACCTGGACAGTGGAAACCTTCTGTTAGATCCCCGAGAGGCAAGAAGCGTAGAGGCTAAAGCATCAAGGTATTGTGTCATCGGAGGGGTACTGTTTCGCAGGAGTCTTACACTACCCTACCTAAGGTGTCTCAAGCCCTCCGAGTCCGTCCGGGCCCTGACTGAAGTTCACGAAGGCGTATGTGGGAACCACCAAGGGGCTCGTATGCTGGCCTATAAACTGATAAGGTACGGATACTATTGGCCCAACATGAAGGACGCCTCGGACTACGTCAGAAAGTGCGATAAGTGTCAAAGGTTTGGTAATGTGATACATACCCATGCATAGGAATTAACAAATATCCCATGCGCAGTCCCTTTCGAGCAATGGGGAGTCGACATCCTCGGACCTTTCCCTTTGGCCAGGGGCCAACTAAAGTTCATCATCGTTGCTGTATAATACTTTACGAAGTGGGTTGAAGCAGAACCTTTAGCGATTATCTCGGAACCAAAACTCAGGTCATTTGTATGGAGGTCCATTATTTGTAGGTTTGGAATACCCAGGGTGTTGATAATAGATAATGGGAGACAATTCGACAACGCACAATTCAGAGGTTTTTGTTCAAATCTTGGGATCAGCCATCACCTGACCTCGATGGCACATCCTCAAAGCAACGGCCTGGCTGAGGTGACCAATCGGATCATACTGCAAGACCTTGGTACTAGGATCGGGGACGCCAAGGGTAGTTGGCCTGAAGAGCTACCCGCCATACTTTAGGCATACCGGACTTCTCATAGAACTGCCACTGGTGAAACTCCTTTCATGTTAGCCTTTGGTGTGGAAGCCACCATTCCAGTTGAAGTTGGAATTCCCTCACAGAGGATGATTGAACCCCACATCGAAGGACAATCAACTGAACATCTTGACCTGTTGAAGAGGTGAGAGAGTGTGCATCTTTAAAGTCCGCTAGCTATCAGAACAGGACAGCCAAGTATTTCAATACCAAAGTGAAGACAAGGAGGTTCAGGGTTGGCGATCTGGTTCTTAGGAAGGCTATATCCGCTGGGCATCATCCAGGAAAGTTGGGACCAACCTGGGAAGGACCATACGAGGTCATACGAAAAGTAAGAGAAGGAGCATACAGTTTGAAAGACAGCTCGGGGAGACCCCTCCCACGGCCATGGAATGCTAACAACTTGAAGATCTACTACAAGTAGCTGGTCTCATAGCTGAAAAGCCTAAGTTATGATCTTTTGTTAACTCTTACTTTAATTTTTGTTAAGTTTCTTTCTCTTCTTTTAGTTTTCATGCTTTAGGCCTGCGAGCCTCTCTAGGTTCAATTTCTATGCTTAACCCATTTGCCATATAACTTTCGTTATTTTAACAAGTACATTACGGCAACACAATGTCTCAGGAATGTATTGATCCTAAAGACTCGACCCCGACCTTTTCAGGGAGGTCCCTCAGGATATAGCCCAGAAGAGGTCGAGGTCGAGATGCAAAAACATGGACTCGAGCTACTTGGCCTACCACCGGCCTTGTAATACGCCTCGAACTCCAACGGCAGAACTCGAGCTACTTGGCCTACCATCGGCCTCGTAACAAGCCTCAAGCTCCTTCAACATGACTCGATCGACCTCGTAATACGTCTTGAGCTCATTACAGATNTACCATCGGCCTCGTAACACGCCTTGAGATTCTTCAAACATCACTCGAGCTACCTAACTGGGTAACACATCTCGAGGTGATCCTTAACATGGACTCGAGCTACTTGGCCTACCATCGGCCTTGTAATACGCCTCGAGCTCCAACGGCAGATCTCGAGCTACTTGGCCTACCATCGGCCTCGTAACACGCCTTGAAATTCTTCAAACATCACGCGAGCTACCTAACCGGGTAACACGTCTCGAGGAGATCCTTAACATGGACTCGAGCTACTTGGCCTACCATCGGCCTCGTAACACGCCTCGAGCTCCAACAGCAGAACTCAAGCTACCTAACTAAGTAACGAGCCTCACGACCCCGCCACAAATACTCCAACTGCTTGGACTAAAATAACCCAACACAAGGCTCGAACGTTTGAAACAAAACCTCGAGTTCATTTGTTTGTTACACCATATTCTTAGCTCGATCTTATCTAAGAAGACCCCGAGTTAATTTGCTCATCTTCAAATTACATAAGCTCGATCTTATCTAAGAAGACCTCGAGTTAATTTGTTCATCTTCACATTACGCCAAGTGTTTAGCTCGATCTGATTCAAATACTAAGATCGAGATTCCCTAACAGACCTCGAGTTTCATAAATGACACCTAAGTTAATTACGAAGCTTTAAAAGTCATCCTCGACCCCTTCGGCAAAAAATAAATCAGTAATTGAAACTCGAACTCAAAAAACTAATTAAGTTACAACATACACGCTGAAAGACAAAATATCGACGTTGTCTTAAAAAAAACAAAAAAAAACAAAAAAAAAACTAAGGCAATATATCGAACTTCAGTCGAGGTCGGTGGCATCCCCTGGCAATTCATCGTCGGGGCTCTCACCTTCAGGAGTCTCGACCTCTGCTCCATCCTCATCTTTTTCAACATTGGAGGCAGACAGTTCGAGCTCGTCCAAGTGGTCGGCCACCGATTTGAGTTCGGCCGCCAACGGCTTCAGATCCTCAGGCAGTTTGGCCCTCAAGAAAGCCCAAGCTAGACGCAAAGCATAAAAGTAGGACCCCGATCCGTACTCCCCAAGCAAAGCTTTCTGCTCCTCGGAGTTCTTGAACTCCTCGACAACTTGGGCTCGAGCTTCGGCCAACTCATCCTCGAACCCTTTCTTCTGAACCTTGAACTCTTTTTTCGTATGCATGAGCTCCAGTCTAGCTTCCTCGGCCTCATCCTTCAAAATCCCTATCTCATCACGAACTTTCCTCGTCTCAATCCTCGCCAAATCGCGTTCGACCTCGAGCCCTCTAATAATATCCTACTTTTGTTGCAGCTGGGTCTCGAGCTCTTCCGCTTTGCTCGAGGATTCTAGGCTCCTCAGGGACATTCCTCAAGCTATGCTCAATGCCTGCGTGATAACATCGATCATGATCAAACTCAAATCAAGAAATCTAACAAGTGCATTGCTCGAAGTTAAGTATACCTTCAAAGTGGCAAGCTCCAGAGCTCGAACTCCCTCGCTTGGCTCGACCTCATCCTTATACCTCGTCACCATCGACGGGATTAGAGGACACCGAGCATGATCTTCAAGCATTCCCGCACCAAGAGGTGTGTTGCCCTCCAGGTCCACGATCTCGGGAGCAGGCCCCAGATTTGTTGGTCGGGGAGAAGGCTGAGGGGGAGGTACTGAGCTCTTTGATAACTGGTCCTGACCTCTGGTCGCCTTAGTCGAAGTCGAATCCCTAGCTCTCTTCTTTCCCTTCGATGGCGCTGGGGGCTTCGGGGTAGGACCTTTGGATTTCTTCATTACGTTACCGAGGAGTGCAGAAGGATTGAAAGCCATCTCCAATTCTGAAAAATGAACAAGTCATTAGATCGAGCTTAGAACGGGGTTAATCCAAGTAAAACAGTAAGAATTCGAACTCATACCCTCGAGTCCCCTCACGTTGGCGAGGTTGAGGGTGTCCTCTTCGAGTAGATAATCGATCTTAGCTGCCGGGGGGTCGTGGTTCACTAACTTCAACCTATCTCTCTCCAATACCTCAAAATACGCCTGACCTTCGTTAAACCTATCTTTATCGGGAACAGACCACATAAGCCTGAAGGGATGATCAGGACTCGGGGGTACAATGAAGAAATATCTCTCTTTCCAACCACGAAGAGAGCTCGGGATATCAGGTGTCCTAAACCCCCCTTTGGCCGACAGGTAGACAAAATAGTTATAGCCCGGGGAATACTTTAGGTCGTACACCATTCTTAAAAGGTCAATTCGTGGCTCGACCCCGAGGCATCGCACAAAATGAAAAAATACACTAACAGCCTCCATCCGTTTGGGGCTAACTGACCGGGGCAAATGAAGTACGAGGTCACAAAATTGACAAAAAATGGGTGCAGAGGCCACCTGAGCCCGG
>CAIGRQ010206135.1:0-15537 GCA_903798375.1 Fraxinus sp. D2006-0159 | reverse complement strand
AGTTTTATTGAATGAAATATTACCAAAATAAAAATTACCATAAACGGCAAAAATTCAACGTACGTCATGGCCGAAGGCGATGAGTTGTGATCATTGGCCCGTTTCCAATCGAATTAGACTAGCAATTCGTAAAAAACGGACAAATCCAAAGTTATCATGAAATCATTATTTTGCCTTGCGATCACACTTCATCATAAACTTTAACTTCTTATGCACTTCATCAAAGTCCCAAGAGGATTATAATATAAGATTAAAACATTCAGTACATACATTTATTTTCCAATAAAATCAATTTTAATTTTTAATGATTTATTAATAAATTTATGTATTTGTGCACATACCAGAAGACACACACACATTTTCCTAATCTCAGTCTTATAGGCCTTTGCCATATTTGGTTTTCAGCCCATTTTCACTCGTAGTAGATTATTGCACTTGTACACTAGAGCAACTAGTTTACTACAAAAAATTTCGTTTTCCTCTTGGTAACAGAATATTTGCAAGGTTTATAAGTGTAAATCGATGCATATATACTTCTTTCTGTTAGGTTTGTGGATCGCAAATATCAGCAATTAATAAAATAATTGGTCTTTGTCCGATTAATAGATTTCTATTTATTTTTTATTCTCAACTTGACTACCAATTATTCTTCACGTAGCTGCTCTTGGAGATCTGTGGAAGCTAGAATTTTGTGCAGGTATAGTGAACTGAAGGCCACAAGCCCACGAGTGCATTATAGTTGCCACCTTCTAATTTCCTGATCATTGCATGATGATGTCTCACATCATAAATTGCAGAAAGGAAGCTGCATTGAGGCAAAGGTAATTTTTGATCTTTGGGTTTAGTGGACTTTGAGTTGGCCGGACAGGTTATGTTACCATGGCTATGATATACTCATTGAGATATTCAGAATGAGCAAAAGAGAAGCAAAATTAATTGTAAAAGAGTGTGAGGAAGTATTTGCGGCATGGGAACTGCTCCCCTATATTAGATAGTTGTGAGTTTCCGACTTTTCCATTTCTTACTATATAATTGCTAGTGTGCTTAAAGAAGCAAAACAAACAAAAAAGGGGATAGATCTATGGAATCCCTGCGATCTGTTGATAAGGTTAAAAGGCTACCTGTCATGTATTTACAACTGCTTGCCTTTCCAACTGTTCTTAATGCTTTACTTTAGACTAACATAACTTGCAAAAAATGAGGCTGATCAGCCATGGGGAACTGACTCTGAAGTTTAAGCTCTGCACAACACAAAGGAGAGTTTTTACCCAACATGAAATGGGGTGCAGTTATTGTTTCACGAAGAGCATATTACATTTAGTTGTAAAGCTATTGCTAATGTTATTTGGAGTTGCTTTTGTAACACATTGCAGGAAGTTGTCCTATAAAGGTGTTGGCTTGCAAGATACAGGGGTAGCTGCTGGTCATGGTGATATTTAGACATATTTTATGCTTGGATAGAGGAAATTTTTTCTTTACTTTCAGCGGGCATCTGACCTATGAGGATCAAGTAATTATTGTATTCAGGTTGCATTTCACTGTCTCTTCCTAAATCCCCGAACCTATATTAGTCAAAAGGGTGATTCCTTTCCAAAAAGACTGGTAATTGTCTGCATTCCGCTTATTTTTGGACACGTAATTAGTTAGCCTGCTAAAGAAGTAAAATAATCATTTTTGTTAAAGCCTTTTTGCATTGTGGTGCACTTCTTTATAGATCTTTTGGCGTAATTGCTAATGTTTGTATTCCTTCCGGAGGTATTGTGGAGAAAGTTAAAGCCACAGAGTGAGAGAGTGGAACTGATTTGAGGCAATGCAGTGGAAGAATGAGCTTTTTTCGTTCAAACTGCGCTGACAGTTACGATGTTGAATTCATCTCATAATTAGGACTCCTATTCACATATGAATGCTGTGCGAAATGTAGCATTGGCTAACTTGTTTCTTGTGCTTCTTGATCAATATACTAGGGGATTGTAATCCTTCTAGACCTCTATGTTTTCTTTTAAGGTATTATAAACCTAATGTATGTATTGATTTATTATGGCTCATCAAGCAAGGCTTGAGCAGCTTTTATGCATTCTTAAGATTAGCATCGTGTTTTTATCTATGTTTTGCATTAGAGATAATCACCTCCACGGTTTATACTGAAATGTCATGATGTGAAGAAGGTAAGTGTAACTGTTGTCATTGCCAACAAAAGAAATCACATTCAATAAATGAAAGTCTGAAAGTAGGATTGTTCTTGTAATATCATCGTTATTGTGACCTCGCAACAACTGTCTTCGTATGACTATGTCATTTATACAATCAATATTCTCCTCGATTTATCTGTACCAAATATCATCACTATTATGACATGTTTGGTATGATGGACTAAATTATACTTGCAGGGTTAAGAAAGACAAAGAAGCTCAAATTTTGTCAATTATATTATCTCGTCCTGTTGAGTAATGTGTGCCAAACATGCCCTTAGTATTTTTCTTAGACAATTGATTTATTTCCTGTGCCATGTTAGATACATGAACAGCATATTTATATGTTTCATGAATCTTCTATGTATCATGCTACCAGCTAAAGCTTGCTAACAGATTCTTTGCCATGAAACTGAAGATTGAGTTGATCCTGACAGAGGATTTTGTAGCAGATATACATCTGGTGCTGTCTATGATCTTGAACCACTGGCTTCCCGGGTCGCAGGTACTGTTTCTTTCCAAGCATTTACAAGCATTCGTAACAACAACATTGTTTGAGTTGATGTCCAAACAGACATCACTGCCATCTTCTAGTTTAGAAGAGAGGTGCATTTTAGAATCTGAGATAGTTTCCCATTCTGAACTCGAGCAACTACAGATTACACCAAGTTTTGCCGGTAGCCCCAATTCATCTGCTTGCAGACAGAAATATGTGCCCTTAATTGTTAGTGTTTTCTGGGGCGTATACGTCCATGCTTCAGCCTCAGAGCATGGACCTAAAACCAAGTGTTCATAAATTGATTTCCTTTTAATACAGAGACCAGTCATTGGATGGTAAATTACTTTATAGGGATGTATTTCGTCGTAACCTGGCCCTGCATTTAGCACAAAAATACAAATTAGAATCATTTGTTAAATGGATATGTAGTGATCCTGTCCAAACTAGAGTTGTACTGCTTGGATTTTAGGAATCATCTTAAAAGTGGAAATGGACTTCTAAGCAAACCATAGGCAAAGACTCTTTGGAGCTCACATGATTTAAGGCAAATTTCATCTTTCTAGGGGTAAAGCATTCAATTTATTATTTATCCACAAATTTCATTTTCGTTAAATTTTGAAATTATTGCTTTAGTTCTCTAATTTTCTTCATTTCAAGATTTTGCTACCAGAATAATTTCATCAGACTACATCTGAATTTTATAAATCAAGACTCACTAGGATCAGCCAAATTATTAGTTATTGAAAAATACAAGTCTTTCCAATATTCTATCCATATTTTGTGTGAATCGACCAATCTTGTAGTCTAGTTTTCAGGTATTCTTATTAATCATTGATAGGGTGGAGCAAAATACCTTGAAAAGGAGATTGCAGAGCAGAAATTCTTTGCAGGAAGCTCGAGTTTCTAATATCACACCAATTCCAATCTAAAACCCCATAATATTCATTCATTCCCACAACCCCTTCTCTCAAATAATAACTCCCAACTAGTGTCCACAATGCCCAATCCAAGTCATATTCAGCTGCCCATCCCATGAAGCAATTGAAATACCTATTGTCATTGACATTAGTGCCCCTCATATCCACTCCAAACTCACTCACAAACAACGGGTATCCTTGGTCCAATACAAACCCTGCATTCCTCATTAGGTTACCCAAAACTTGCCCACAAACTTGGTTTGGATTGGATGTTTCCCACGCCTTTCCATCGGAGAAACCGTACCAATGCACCTCGAAAACTAGCTTGTTAGTGAAGGTTAGTTGTACGGGCCTGTTGAGGGTAAAAGAGAGATCTTTATCGTAATTCAGTCCGGATAGTATGACAAGAATGTTAGGGTTTGCAGCATTCACTGCTTCAGCACCATTTTGCATGTACCTACATCATTATAAATGAAAGTATAAGAATAGTAACATGTACACAAATGCTCTTCCAAGTTGCATTTGAAGCTTGAACAAACTTTTTTGTTGGCGTCCCTTCCTCATCTTCCCCCTTGTGCACCCGCTCTCTCTGCTGTGTCCTCTTTCCCCTTCCCCAAAGCATCTCCCCTGTGCCCCTCCCTAATCCCCGCCGCTACGTGCCTGAGAATCTCTCATTTGTCCTAATATCCTCAATACTTACGTATATTTGGTAAAACTTTTTATACATTATAAGCCGTGAGTCCTATAGAATGTGTGGATAAAAGTTACGAATCCTACCGAATATATGGATAAAAATAATGTTTGACCTACTTATAAGCTTGAAAATACTTTACCAAGCATACTCAGTTGGTGACTTCGGTGACTCCTGAGTAGTAAGGGAGGGGGCTCATAGTGGTCCGGATGGACACAAAAGATGAGGGCGGGGATTGTGGAAGAAGATGATGAACATTTAGGGTGTGTTTGAGCCACATTATTTGTATTTTGGAAGAGTAAATTGATGAAGAATGTGTGGTTGAAAAAAAAGAAAAAGTTATTAATGTGATGGAAAATATTATTTAATTGACAAATGTGTAGTTGAAAATGAGTAAAAAAAAATGAGAATGAAAATCTTAATGTGTACCAAACATGGGCTTAATGTTTTCTTTTCTTGGATGCGTGCTTGGCTTTACTTAAAAGTCAAAAAACTGCGTTCCATCTTTTTTTTCAGCCAGAATCATATTGCTTAGAAAAAGCTCCAAAGAAGCTTCTTTTTGGCTTTTAAGCAAAGCCAAGCTCGGTACACAAAACACACTGCACGTATTAGATGCAGGACTATGGCTGAAATCAAAGATAGTAAAAGTTCAAATCATTTTCTTTACCCCACCGTAGCCTCCGACCCCTCCACATAGCTGTCCGTAGATGGTGGCTTAAATTTGCCATTCATTATGAGAATGAATATTATCCATACCTGTACCAATCATTTACATTCTGTTTTTGGCCTCGGAGTTCATTTCTCAAGCTCATGGCTACTACATTTTTGGTCTCCTTAAACATTGTGGCAACCTTGGTTAGGCCCCTTATCCACATGTCAGGATTGAAATATTGATCCCCAAAGAAGCCATTTCCATCAAAATTGCTGCAACACCAACCTGGCTTGCTTATGTGATTGTCTAATATTATCATCACATTGTTATTTGCAAGACTGGCCACCACTGCCTGCACACACATTTATTACTAATTATACGGGAAAAAATCACGGGATATTTGGAGGGTGTTTGGTAGAGATTAAAATCGAAAAACTAGTCGATACTGTTGACTTTTATTAAACGAGTGAGGCTCAATAACGGCTATATATTCAATTGTAATTGGATTTTTAGTTCTCTCAAACAAGCTCTTGATGTGGTTGAATAGTATTAAAGAAAGGAAACATAAAAAACACACGGGATGGGTAGAATGTTATGCAATACAGACTAGTATGTAACGCAAATGTTAATTTCGAATATTAGGTAGGTATACAGAAGTCCAATATACTCAGCTATGTAGTGAGAACATATGAAGTTATAGTACGGTGGATGAAAATTGGTGAAAAAGTAAGGTACATAAGAAGGAATGGGAAAATAATTCGGCCTTGCATATAGAGATGGATCCATGACCGTTTTACACCAAAAAAAAATTAACGGGCTGGGGACTAGACCAGGATACAGCCCGGCTCAGTCCCTCTAAATCCGTCCCTGCTTGAATAGTATTGCCTTGTCAAGAAACTGGGAGTGGTGATGAGAAACATAGTACTTGCCTTGAACTTAGTTCAAATATTATTTTTTATTTTTATTTTTTAAATTTGAAAACATAAGATGATATTAAAAAAATACGTTACTAAATAGGCAAGCGAAGATATTTCAATCCTCTCATCCTTGTCCTGCCTCTCAATTTTTCTAGTAGAATGGGAATACGAGATGGGGAGGGCCGCTTCATTGTCATCCCTATATTTAAGACTTCACAATTTTAATTGAGAAATCATACTCCTCGATCTCAATACTCACCAATAGTATTCCTTGTTCATCATTATAATATCTTTTGAATAAAGATCAACTATTTATTTTCTCCATAATAATAATAATAATAATAATTTAGGTTTTAACAAATTTGTTTGATCTATCAACCTCAAGCTATATAAAATAATGTTATGCATTTTTTGTGACTATTCATTCTTGATCATAAGATAGCATTCATATCTTGAAGATACCAAAGTGAAACATTATCAATATATATATGCACTAATAATGTAATTATTGGCATGGGTCAATATCAATTATCAACACCACTTGAATTTTATCGTACGTAGACTTATCACAAAAGGAAAAAGTAGCCAGCTGCCCTTATCTAAATTAAATTTGTCAAATTTAATCGGGATAATTTGCTCATTCAATTTTGACCAAGAAAATCAATACGATAGATTTTTGAATAGTTTTTTTTTTAAGAAAATGAGAAAAAGTTATGTATAAAATTATTTCGTTAAGAAAAATTATGATTGAAAATGAATTTGAAGAAAAAACGAGTTTTAGAAAATGGGACCGAACATGGACATAATTTCATTATGAGTTAATAGAGATTGATTTTCGAATGTAAAGATCGGATAGATATTGACTGCAAGACTCATGTGTCCGTAGAATCTATGGATGAGTATAAAGCTTTTTCGGGTTTAATGGAGAATGACTCGAGTGTACAGCAGAAGAAAAACTGAACTAAAACCCATTCATTCATCCTAGATTCTTTTAAAGGTAATGGAGTTGTACATAGATTTTTTCTAGAGTCGAAGTAGACATCACAAAAACAAAGACCGTTAAACATAAATATAAAGTTTTTAGTAACTATGAATAGACAATACGTGGCATTGTCTAATTCAACAGTTAAAAAAAACAATTTTTTCATCTACTTATTTATTGACAACAAAGCAAAATGTCAACAATGGTGTACAAAGGTATAGCAGAAAAAGTGAGTTTACCTGGTATGCACTGATAAGGGAAAGATCAATAATGGAGGGATTATTTGCCTGTAAACCTGCGATGGATTCGACCAATCGGAGGCTATTGAAAGACTGTCTTACAGTGATTGAGGCTAAGGTGTCATTAGTGAACAAAAAAAGTGGCCAAGTTAGCCTAACACAGTTGAATCCCATATCCAAAATTCCTTTCGAAATCACATCCACTGGCTGCTTGCTTAGCCCTTCAGCCACCACCACCTCGAGATGTGATACCCAATTTACGCACGCTAACTTCACACGCTGGCCGGATTCATCTACGACCCATCGGGAATTGGTCGAAAGTGGTTGCGCCATGATGACATATAGGAGGAAAGAAGATAGAACACTACATAGGAAGAAAATGGAGGAACTGCCCATGTTATTGTTTTTCTTCCTAAGAATATGGGGCATTGGGTAGATGAAAAATCGTGTATCTTATTTATATGCTAAGGTTCAACAGGAGTATAGGATGAATTATGGGACAAGGGTCCTACTCATATAATTGTAATGTATTTGTGGCATGTTTTTTTGTTTATGCTGCTCTGCGACGTTTCTTTTATTCCAAGGGAAATCTGCACGTTTTCACATATAATAACTGATTTCAAGCTTACCTCCCTCGTGTGATAATTGATGTTGGAAAAACTTCAAGAAATATATAGTTACATGGCCACGCGTGCCTAACCTAAGAAATAATGACCTTTGGAAGACTTACAAGGACAATAATGAAGGAAAAATGGCTGAGACATGCTGGGTGTATAACATTGTTGACAACTTTGTTTACGTAATGGTACATGACATTATGTCATTAAACCTTTTAACAAAAAGTTATTATTGTAGCCAACGACATTTTGTCAACGTACACATTGTCAATAAAGTTGTCATGGATGATTCTACAAATAGCAAAATCCAAAATTGCTTCGGGGAGCATTAACGGAGTTCTTAAAATTATAAATTAATTTATTTAAGTGCTTCCCTCGGATTTAGGTGTCAAGCCGTCCAAACCAACCATCTTTCGATTGTTGTTTTGGATACTGTTGTATTTTTTTTTTATCAATATTATTAGTGGATTGATTGATCCATGACATGGAGTCCGTAGATGTTTCCCTTCAAGGTTTACCACATTATATCTGGTATTCGAATTATTTTCTCTTCTAATTAAATTTCGCACTCAATTAAAACAACACTAACACAGTATCAACGAGCTAGTTAGAATCATTATAAATTGATTATAGGAAGTTTTGATTGTCGGTTATCGATAGTTACATTAGTTAAACTAAAACTATTTTTAATTTATCTAGATTTTAGAATTTATAGATTCTTTTTGTTTCAATCATAGGGAACTTTGTTGTGGATAACGAAAGTGGGCAAAAAGAGGTAGTCGATCGAGTTTGGTTGAAAAGTTGGCGCAGCATAATGCAAGTACTCTATCATGAACAAGTTTGTCTGCTTCAAAAATCTCTAAACTGGTAAGTACTTGTTCTAAATTCTTCACTATTGCTTCTCTATTGTTGTATCTTCGATTTGGAATATTAAAATTAGCTTAGAGCAAAAAGTTCATTGTTAAAAGTAAATAAGTAAGTTAACTGCATACTGCTGGCTTTTGATCAAGGCCAGAAACTTTCAAATCCACGTCCATGGCTAACTCGAAGCAAGATCTGCTGTCATATACTCCCGAAAAGGATAGACGAAGAAAGTTCAAGTGATGATGATGAACTCCTGCCATTGGAAATCAATACAAACGGGCTAAATCCTTTCTGGACTCAGTTGGATATAGATTTTGAATCGGATTAACTCGAGACATTGATTAATCTTGAATCGAATATTGTGATAGTGTTGTAGTACATGATTTATACAGAGTGGAACACATGTTTACTGGAATAAAAAGGCCGACTCCAAAGTAGATAGGAGCGAAGTGATGGCATCGGCCTCTCGTGCTCATAATTTACAGTCTATTTGCCAGGGATGCTTAATAGGTTAGAGGTGCCAGGGCGGCGCCCCCGTGGTACGATACAAGGATATTTTCGGATTTTTCCTTAAAGTCTTGTATGGGCTAGGGTTATTACATAAATGATGTGATCCTATCGTTCATAAATAATACAAATCACAGCCGCTTCGCTCCCGTGGATGTAGGCCAATTATCAAATCACATAAATCTTTGTTTTATTTCTTCGCTGATTACATATTATTCATCACTGTTGTAGCACAAATCTCGACAGATCGTATTAAAGCTTATGTATTGTAAAAAATGTTTTCTTATTATATCCATTTGTCTTCGCCAGTCCATCATCTTGAATCGGATATTGTGATAGTATTTACTTGTTTTCTTAGTTTTATATCCATGCACATGATTTTTTTTTGTGTAAAGAATTTTGCTCTTAATATCATGAAGAAATCTTAACATCGACACCATATTTAAGTATATCTATTCACAAGTTTGATGTTTCATAATTGTAGTTTTTTTCTCAGCACATTCTCAATTATCAAAATACAATACAATCATCACCCTGAATAACGTCGTATAATTCAAATTTGACACCCAATCATTCAGAAATGTAAATGACTCATAATTACCAACTTCTCATTGTTTGTAAAAACTCAAATTTTGTGTCCTTACATTGAATTGTATAAAACCTATGTTTAGAAGCAAATTCAATTTACAGCAGCAGAAGAAAAAAAAAAGGAGAATGCATTATTGACTATTATTGAGTTTCAGTTACCAAAAAATAAGAGTAATTTACGGATCCAGTACTTTTGCTTAATGTCCAGTATTTATAATATATAAATTAATGTAGTATTTACTAAACTAATTTTTTTGTTTGTTGACGTAGAAACCCACAGCCGCTATCCGCAAGCGGAGCCCCGACCACTGTGAGTGCGCATTAAGTAAACCCCGCTCCGTGTGCGGTAGCCCGCAAACCACATATGAGAGGTAAACCGTACAAGGCAAGCCCGGTGCGACAAGCTCGACCAAGGAAGTGCTGGCAGGGGATTCGAACTCGTGACATTCGGTCTCCGCATTCACCTGCTCTACCAACTCAACCACCCTTGAAGAAGTAAATTATTTTTATTTACCTAATTATGGGTGAACTTTCACAAACAATCAATAACATAGATTTTGACATATTAAACAGTGTTGGCCTTAATGTAACACTAGCATAGTTGTAAATTTTATACTATGATGATTCTTTCTTTCATTGCGAGTGGCTGTTAGGTGGTCGAGCATGAGCTTTCTTGAGGTGGCCTGGCAAAATTAAAATTTTCTGGCCGGGCTCGACCTATAAGCTTTTGTATTTCTCTTTTACGAGTTTATCTTTCTTTCTTTTTCATTTTCTTTAAATACAGCCACCGTGTAGATCAGTCGGTCCACTTAAATGCGCGGTTCGCTACAGATGAGCCTCACATTGTTTGATTGAAGAAGAAGTTTGGCAGATGATTTGGACCATCATGTGCCCGGCATTGCTTTTATTCATATGCTAGTTGTCTGTATTTGGGTGGGACGACAAGCATTTTGTCACCTTTATATGTAAGAGAAATAGCCTTGAAGCGACTCGTTTTGGTACCTCTACATGTGAGGGAGAGATGTAGACCAGCATTGTACTTTGGAAATGGTAAAATTGTTGCAATAAAAAAAAGATTATTATCTTGATCACAACAAATAAAGGTATAGCAAAAGTTGTGCAGCACTCAAGATCCTTCACATGAAAATAAAATTCAATAACAATGAGAACCGAACCAAGGGTCGTATTCTATGGTTATTGTTGTAAAGCAAGTCAATTTGTAATAATCCAGTGATAGAACTTATGTTACTTGAATATTAAAGACGGGATCAAAATAATCACACAACACAAAATTTAATGTGAAAATTCAAATCTGAAAAATCCATGGGCAGAGACGGAGAATTCATTATGATCAATAGCAAAGAAATACAAAAGGATCTCGCAAGACTCGACCTATCTCAAAATATACAAGTCTCTCTCTCTATAAACTAGATGCTTTCACTTTGATGTTCTCTCAATGCTATATAATGTTTTACTATATTCTTATAAGGTTACGAAGATTATACATCACGTGGAGTATATATAATAACTTAATACAAGTGTTTTGGATGAAATACAATATAAGAAACGAATCGGAAATAAAAAAAGGAGTCTTGCTCAGATAACTTTGCAGCTCGAGAAGCAGGTTCGTAGGAAGCAAGCAGCAGTCGCAGTGCTCGAGTGCCGCGACCATGGCGCCTGAGCGCTGCGTCTCGGGCCAAATTTCACTGTTCCGTTATGAGCGCCTATGCGCCCCGAACCAAGCAATTTGGCGCTATTTTGCTATCCAACATCCCAAAACCAAGACTTCAATTATTCAAATTCCTTTTACCAATCAAACTTCCAATCATTATGAACTTTGATCCCTTTTCAACTAGATTTTCAAATCAAGAAGACTTTTGTTCTTTTTATCAATTAACCAACACAATCCTAATTCCAATAGGAATTTGGGTCATCTTCCAACAGGAATGATCACAATTTAGATGATAGCTTTTTTTACCAACAATTTTTCCAAAAGAAGTCTTTCGAGCATCTTAACCTTATATTATTAAAACTAAAATAATCCCCGCCAAGTTCAAGTAATTTAGGTGGCAGAATGTCGTTTCCTGAATCCAAATTCCATCTGAAAAAACTATCCTTAAACCCAATTTTCTTCATACCAAAGAGGAAAAGCACCTTATAAATTGCATTGATTGATTTCCCACTTTCTCCCATACACGTGGTGTTTATAGGTAACTTACCTGCTAATTGTATGCTTTTCTACTTTCCTTCACATAATAAAACGTTTGAACTAACAAAAATAAAAACTTGTTCTCCCTAATTTAAATCAGACGTATGCCAATGGGAAGATCCACTTCAATTCTTAAAAATTAGGATAAAGTAACAATCCATTTGTCTCCCAGGAGGGTTCCGTTTCAGTGGCTCATACGAATATAGTAAAAAGGGTAAAAACAATAGAGAGAGAGAGAAAAATGAAGAGATAGAGAGAGAGAGAAAGAGAAAGAAAACTGACCTGGTCTGAAGAGTTAGTGAGGTGGAACGTGAGGAGTCCAAGTGGGACGGAGGACGAGGTTTATTATCAATATAAAGATAAAAAACACCCCTCTCCTCAGATCTAACGGTTAGAAGAAACCTTATGGTTAATTGTACAACTTTGTACTGCTACGAAGACAAAACCGAAAAATCTGCAACTCAAAACAAGACAGCATTAATTATGTCTTTAATTCATCAACTTCCGAGAAAGAAAGAAAAAAAGAGTTGCAGAATCTACCACTGGGGTTTCGTATCTCCGGCAATTCTAAAAAGGCAAATTGTGGTGGCGCCGGGAGGGGATTGGGGCAGGGGGTAGGGTTTGGAAGGTGACACGTGAGGGAGAAAGAGGAATCCAGCTAGCAGAAAGTGAATGGATAGGCATGACGAGGCAACCAATTTTTGATGACACGTGATTACTGTCTGTGGATAACTTTATTTAATTGCATTTGCCCCCACTGCAATTAAATTATTAGGGAACAAGGCCACCATTATTTATTACTTGATAGTTTTTCTCTCTATTTGTTTAAGAAATTCTTTGAATTAAATGTTTCATTGGCCACTGAACTTTACAACATGTCACGACTTATTCATCGAACGTTATCAATTGTCTTATTGGCCATTGAACTTCGGTCCGTCCAACTCCATCGCTAACCGTTAATAGACGTGTTGACGTGGTTGACAGAAAAATGATGTGGCAAGTTAAGTCCTTCCAAGTGGCGAGGGTTCGCCAAATCAGCTTCCACACTAGCAAAGGATCATCCAAAAAAGGCATTACGAATTAGAGAAACACAACAATGAATTTTAAAAATTAAACCTTCAGCGTTAAAAATCAATTTCTCTAGAACCCGTGAGCTTGAATCCATTTTCCCCAAATCCATATCTTCAAATCGAACCTTTAATCGTGAAATCCATTTCCCCCAAATCTAGGGGTGACAAAAAAGCTCGTGGTCTCGATTGCACCAAGCCGAGGCTCGGACCAAGCCCCATTTTGAGACGTCGACCCGAGCCCAGGCCGGCTCGTGCCCGGCTCGTATTTATAATTAATAAAATACTAAATTCAATTTAAAGCTACCTGCTAATTGTAGCTGCCTGCTGTGTAGGCAGAAATTGTGTGTAGGCATAAACATTTATGCCTGCTGCTTGCAGCCAGAATTTCTGCCTGCACAACAGGTAGCTAAAACTTAAATAAAAAAACCCAAAAAACTCAAAAAAACCATAGCCGGCTCGGACCAAAAGTTCGGGCCGAGCCTCATTTTTTTTGGCCGGGCTAAGCTCGGCTCGAGTCGAGCCCAAGCTTTTTTTTTCCGGCTCGGCTTGACTCGTTCACATAACTACCCAAATCGAACCCTTTAAGTGTGAAATCTATTTTCCCCTAATGCTTTATGTGAACTTCAACCAAATCGTTGACGAATTGCAAGACACAAAAGATGCAGAGTCTGCCAAATTGGGATCCGCAAAGGCACGAGCACGGCGACGGGTGAAATTTGCCAAATTGAAAGACACATAGCCACGATAAATAATATGATAGAAGTTTGGTGTTTTTTGTTTTTGAGTATTGTTGCTAGAAATTATCAGCAACATTTGGTGAAAAATGCCCAACAGATAGGTGTTTTTGTTTTTGGGTAATGTTTCTGGAAATTAGCAGCAACATTTGGTGAAAGATGCACAACAGTTTGGTGTTTTTGTTTTTGGGTAATGTTGCTTTTGTATGAATGTGAGTTGATGCAAAGTGAGCGTATGGGGATGGATGCTTAATGATATCAATGAATGGTTAGAATTTATGTATCTTATCCATTTTTTCCATGTGGATTCTTTTTGTTTTGTTTCTGGTGGATGATACATATATATTGCAATAAGCTTAATTGCATTGTTATTTTCACGTTTCTGCAGGGTGAGATGCAGGATGTTAATACCATTTTCTTTATAATTACCTGTTTCAGCCTTTGATAATCATTTTTCCTTTGAAACATAAATTATATTCTGCTAGGTGAAAATAGATAAGATTGTTGATCTTGAAGTTAGGTCATGATTTTACTGATCAATGATGTGGTGTTTACAATTTATTTGTGCAAATGATTTATATTTCAATGCGGTATCTAGCATTGATATTACAGGCTGATAATGCGGTTCTTTTCAAACCCAAGGATGCCTATGATATTTGCACTAGCCAGGCCAAATCCAAACAAAAACCTAACAACCTCGGTTAAAGCATTTGATGCATATCGACCATGAAACATGAAACGACTCAATAACATACATTAACATCTCCTTAAACCATTTTAACCATGCATCAAACTTGACATTCTCCAATAACTGTATTCCAGGAGACACCATCTCCAATAACTTGCATGCATGAGTCTTTGACATTATTATTAAAATAAGCTTTTTGATCAACACCTGCAATCATAACACCCGTACACCCATGCACAACTCAAAATCGAGTTTGATCTAACGTTTCAAAAACAATAAAACAAGAGCGAACTTTCCAAAAACTAGTGCAAGTCTACATTGTTCGAACTTGTTAACAAATACATATAGGGTCATGATCAAATAACACATCACGATTACAATGAACTTCTTACACCACGAATAATTACTGTCAACATTGTCCTAAGAAATAACATAGGCAAAAACATTTTATGGAGCTCCTTTCTTTTATTTCCCTTTATTTTCCTTATCTCCTTTTTCCTTGCGGATAGTAATATTGAGGACAGATCTCTCGCCGTCCTATTCTTCGATTATTTTAGCAGCAGTCTTCAACAAATAGAACAATCTTTAAATATGATAAATGACATTGTTCTACCTTGCCATTGAAATACGCTATTGCTGTCGGGAATACTCAGAATAATGCATACTCCTATCTCAATTTAAGTAAGTAAACAATAAATGAATAGAAATAGAGGAAGAATGAGAAAAAAGTGAAAATAACAGATAAAAGAAGGAAAAAAATTTCCCCAAATTTTCCCTCTCTACATACCACCTGCAGCACCATGTCAGTTACTCGCTCAAGCTCAAATTGGTCACTAGAAGAGATGAAATTTACCTTTGATTTGAGGGAGAATTGATTTAGGGAAAACAGACTTCACGATTAAGGGTTCGATTTGGAGATATGGATTTGGGGAAATTGATTCACGCTCACGGGTTCATTCTAGGGAATTGATTTTTAACGCTGAAGGTTTGATTTTTACAATTTATAGATGTGTTTCTCTAAGGGTCCGTTTGATTGCAAGAATAAAATTGGATGGAAAGAAAATAAATTTCAGGGAATTGAATTGATTAGAACTTGTTTTAGTGGGAATTGTGAATTAATTGTGTTTTATTGGTATAATTTTCCATCGAAGAATATTGAAATTTTGGATCTTTT
>CAIGRQ010206048.1:0-12509 GCA_903798375.1 Fraxinus sp. D2006-0159 | reverse complement strand
GTGGTAGAATTCTGCAATTTTAACTATTAGTTTAATTAATAACATCGTTTAAAGGCCCTCGAATTGAAAGAAACATTTCACTTCCTGAATGCATCTATTATGGTTTTTTGAATGTGTGACAGATTACTACTAGTTAGCCTTTATATCTGGAATTCCACATTTCCAAGTATGGTCAAGAGAGCACTATGTCCTGTCCTGTTTACTTTCTTCCATTATGGAGTCATCATAATAACTTAATTATTTGGAGAATAAATTGACGTAATGAGTTTTATACACAAATCATCAGACTGGAAATTAATTGATAACAAAAATCATCTGACTTTCTTGCATGTTGAAATGTTCATCTCTGATTCTTGAAAATTTTAAGAAAAATTTCCAGTTGCAAAAGGTATGAGCCGTTTCAATGATATCTCCTCCTTCACACCAAGTACACATTGTAGAAGGAAATTGAGAAAGAAAGAAATGTCGCGCCTGTTAATTTGGATAATGAAAGAATTAGATAAACNTTCTTGAAAATTTTAAGAAAAATTTCCAGTTGCAAAAGGTATGAGCCGTTTCAATGATATCTCCTCCTTCACACCAAGTACACATTGTAGAAGGAAATTGAGAAAGAAAGAAATGTCGCGCCTGTTAATTTGGATAATGAAAGAATTAGATAAACGAAATGATATTCTAGCATACTGAAGTTTGATTTAAGCTTTTGGTGAGTTCTTGACGTAGGCGGTGTTTTTGTGAAATTGTTTCAGAGAAATTCGGTTATCACCTTCAAAGTTGTATTAATCAATGTTTGTGATTGTATTTGCAGGATTTATTAGGTTGATAACTCTGATAAGAACAACATTGTGACCCTTCAGGATCTCAAAGGAACTTTGTTATTTCTAAGTTTGGAAAGGAGAACAAGGAAATGGAGCAGTCGGGGAATAATTTGGCTGCTACAGTGAGGGAGGTAAAGGAACTGGATATACAAACAGAGGACTTGGAAAATGCAAGTACTTTTGAGAAACTTGCGTTGAGTTCTCCGACTGAGAAAGATGAGGTAGATATGCTGGACAATTGGAAAGATGAGCAGGACAAGGAAAGCCCTTCTGAGGAAAGTAAATTTAATATTCCACCTGCTGAAAAGCTGGAGGGAGAGACGTTTGATATCCAGAAAGAAAAACAAGTTGAATCACAAAATGAAATGAAATCTTTGGAAGTTGGAGAAAAAATTTGTGAAACAGAGAGTGAGGAGAGAATAGATGACTCGAAGGAGGTTGAGAATGATGAAGCAGATTCAAGAGAAACTAACAAGAATCTTGAGGAAATTCTTTACGGAGGGGAAGATGAACCTGTCTTTGATGGGACTGAAATCCCTGGAATGGAAGCTAATAGAAGTTTGTCTTTGAGGTCTGTGGATCATGAATTGGAGGGGCAGGGACCTGCTTGGCCTGAGAAGGCAGCTGCTCTTACAAATTTTCTGAAGGAAAAGAGCACAGTTGCAGTCTCCTCTTTTATGCGCCGCCTTTCTGGGAAAAGTGATAGTGGACAGGATGTTCATGATGAAGATGAAAATCACGACAAGGACACTGATGGTAACGGGAGTAAAAATTCTTTTCCAGAAACTGAAGCACAAGAAGTCTCTAAGAAATCTGCAGAGAGTACTAGATGGAACCCTCTTAGCCGTATTTGGATTTCACGTGACACTTGGGGTGAAAACAAGTCAGTACAGGATCATTCTATTGAGGACTTAATACAACCGATTGCCATGAAAGGACGAATTATGTTGTATACAAAGTTAGGGTGCCAGGATTGCAAAGAGACACGAAGATTTCTGCATGGGAAAAGACTCAGATATGTTGAGATCAATATTGATGTGTATCCTAGCAGAAAGCAAGAGCTAGAGAAGATTGCTGGATCTTATGCTGTTCCTAGAGTGTTCTTTAATGAAGTATTTATTGGTGGTTTGGCCGAGCTGAAGAGCTTGGAGGAGTCTGGTAAGCTTGGAGAGAAGATTGAGTATGTTGTTACTGAAACACCATCATTTGAAGCTCCTCTACCACCACTATCTGGTGAAGATGACCTGTCGAGTAGTGGAGCTATTGATGAGCTAGCTCTTATTGTTCAAAAAATGAAAGGAACTGTTTCTGTTAAGGATAGGTTCTACAAAATGCGCAGGTTCACCAACTGTTTTCTGGGTTCAGAAGCTGTGGATTTTCTATCAGAAGATCAATACTTGGAGAGAGAAGAGGTAAGTTTCACCTATTTTTCACTTATTGTGAGTCTTTGTTTCCTTTCTCTGTGTTACTAACTTTGTAGCTCCCTAAATACCTAATGCATTTTTGGGGCCTTTTCTTTCTCTCTTTGCTTTCACAATCTGAGTACATGTCAATTAGTTCGAGAATTTTAGTGAATAGGTGGTGTTGAAGGCTTGGCCTCGTCATTCTACAACATGAACTAAGTTTTATTGGAGTCTTGGTTTCCTTTTTTATGTCAGGGTCTTTTTTCATGTTTAAGGCAACTTCATTATTTTTTATCCCTCTGAAGTGGAAATGGTATAGAATCAATTGAATTTTATTTGTTACATAGAAGTATAAACAGTTTGTTAGGGTCTAAAAGGTATGGGATTCCAATCCCCTCAAGCCTGGGCTTTTGGGAACAATGGTTAGGTCTCCATCAATTGGTATCGAGCAATCCCACGTCCTGAGTTCGAATCCCGGAAGGGACGACCCAAGCGAAGTGCCGAATATCAGCAGCCAAGTGGATGGGCCGGCTGATAATACAAAGGTCGTCTTGGAGTGGGCCGCCGTGGACGTCGGAATTGGGCGGTGGGGTATTGTTAGGGTCTAAAAGGTGTGGGATTCCAATCCCCTCAAGCCTGAGCTTTTGGGAACAATGGTTGGGTCTCCACCACAGTTCCTGAAGTGTAAGGAAGTCTTGGATTATAAGTTTAACGTAGGCTGTAGATCTGAAATCATTCTTTTGGATATCTACCAAGGAGAGTCCAAACACATCAACCTGACACGTGATAGGTGGGCTATGTCTATGAACGCGTAGGTGAGGAGATTCTGCTTATATAGCAGCTTTTTTGCAATTTGCTCTTTATTATTTTTCTCTTGGAATGAGTACATTCAACTATAGAAACTGTTACAATCTGCGTCTCAAAAATTACTTTCGATGTCCTTTTCCCCTCATATTCCACTGTTTTAGTCAGGCGATCGACTGACTATTAAGCCTTGTTCTTAGTCCTGTACGAGTTTTGAATTTTTGGCATGAACAGTGAATGATTTATTATTATTATTATTTTCCCCTATTTTAGTTCTTACAATTTCATAAAACATTTGGAAACTTGTCCTATGTTATAGATATTGGAAATGATGGAGAATATTTTGAATTGAATAATAAAATTTAGGGGTCAAGGTTCAGTTATGCACATTTCCTCATAATATTTTCATTTAAATGGGCTTAGACTTTATTGTTTCTGGAGGTACTTTCTTGTTCTATTAAATGATGAAGGCCATTAGGTAGCTCAAGATTTTTTATGTTTTTTTCTCTCACTCTTAATATGTTGTGAAATAGGCTATTGAATTTGGTCGAAAGCTTGCAAGCAAACTCTTCTTCCAACATGTTCTTGAGTAAGTTCCCTAAAAAATTTCTTTATTCCTTTTGATATTTAAGCATGTACACTCTATGTTCTTCCTCATGTCGTGTGATATTTCTGTGTTTGTTTGTTGTGATGTACATGTACGCCATTATAACTTTTTTACTTTGTTCCTCACAATATTTTGTTTTATACATTACTGCAGTGAGAATGTGTTTGAAGATGGCAATCATTTGTATCGGTTCTTGGATGATGATCCATTAGTCTCTCAGTGCCAGAACATCCCAAGAGGCATTATCGAAGTGAAACCAAAACCCATAGTAGAAATTTCATCGAGGCTTAGGTTTTTGTCTTATGCAATATTAGAAGCTTACGCATCTGAAGATGGAAAGCATGTTGATTATAGAAGCATCCATGGGAGTGAGGAATTTGCAAGGTATTGTCGATACTTCTAAAATTCTGTCTTAAGAAGACTGATGGTGAGTTCGAAGAACATGAGCGTGTGTCCATATAAGCATGCATCTATGTACAATTCTCCCATGGATAGGTTTGGCATTGACTGTTGAATTCATTGCCAGGTACCTGAGGATCACTGAGGAGCTTCAGCGTGTAGAGTTGAGTGAGATGCCAAGAGAGGAAAATCTTGCCTTTTTCATAAATCTTTATAATATGATGGCCATTCATGCTATACTCATCTGGGGTCAACCTTCTGGAGCACGGGAAAGAAGAAAACTTCTTGGAGACTTCAAATATGTAATTGGTGGATTAACGTACTCACTTTCAGCAATTTACAATGGCATTTTAAGGGGCAATCAAAGACCACCATACAATCTCAATAAGCCATTTGGTGTAAAAGATAAGCGATTAAAGGTCAGATAGCTATCTTGTCTCTGATATTTTCTTTTGCTAGTAACATTTGAAATTGATTCCTTGAGCCACATGATACAACTTTGAGATTATTCTTTAATTTCCCAATAATGTCTGATGGGCTAAACTATATTGCATCATCTTCAAATTCCCTTCCCATATTCTCTAGTTCAGTTTGGAAGGAGAAAGAAAATCACTTGTTTCTAAATTCAAACCTGTGATTGGTATGTAGATATGTCTGTTCAACTTAGGCACTTGCTTAAGTATAAACACGATCATTTCTTTCTATGATCGAAAATGTTCCACTGCAGAACAGATTGGCTTTTGAACTTGACTTGCTTTCGAATTGTTATTTGTTATGGAAGTGCTGATTTACAAAAAGGCAGCAACTTTGGAACTCTATTTAAGTCAAGAAGACTTTTGAAGTCAAAATTGTACTTAAATCTAAAAGATTATTTGGAAATTCATGCTAAATTTTTTATTAGATATTAATATTAAATAGAAAAAATAAAATAAATGCAGAAGAATGATGTCAGACATTTTCAAACAATATCTTGAAGAAATATTATACATTATTTTAACCACAATGTCGAATTTATGGATCAAGGAAAGCAAGTATTTTAAATATTGATGACTAGTTTCTGAATGATTAGGCTCTCATTGTTTTTGTGGCCTGTACTATTACTGTAATTCACCTCGTATTGTTTTTTAACTTGTATTATTGGTGTTGAGGATATTTTGTGCTTGAGTGTGGCTTTTGAGCTTTATATTATCATGTATCTAATCAATATGGCAGCAAATAGCTAGAGATGAGACATCAAATGAAGTGAGGAAATCAATATATTACTCGCAACGTTGTGCTGATAATTTTTTTTTCTTAACTACCGACTGTTTTTGAATTTTTGGATGGTGTCGATTTTCTATTTACTCAATAAATATGCTTTTGTATTTAATTTTATGTTTTTATATAATCCAAGAAATAATGTGGACAATGCACAGGATGGTGTATCATTTCAAATGAATTTTCTCGTCTTCAGTTGTGTTCTGTCTGATTTTCTCTCACACATTTAAAAAATCACATCAGGTAGCTCTTCCTTGTCCAGAGCCTCTTGTTCATTTTGCACTGGTTTGTGGTACCCGATCTGGGCCTGCTCTTCGATGCTACTCACCACAAAACCTTGATGAAGAATTGATCGATGCTGCTCGTAATTTCCTTAGAACTGGTGGACTATATGTTGATTTAATTGCAAACGTTGCGTATGCTAGTAAAATACTAAGATGGTAAGTTTTCATTTCATCCCTTCGACCCCGCCCCCGTTTATTTGGTGGCATTCGCTCTGTCCTTGCCCGGGAATGTGTTAATAGTTTTGACCTTTTTTCTTATGGAAGTTCATTATAATTCTGTCATGGTCATGTATTTTTGTTGATATACTCTTGAAGTAATATTTATCTGGTAAAGATATTTGAAGGTGCAATTAAACTGTCGTTCGTAGTGGATTAATATTGTGATTGCATTTGTTCTCCAATACCTAACTTTTATCTTTCCGTTACGTATAAAATTTCAGGTACAGTGTAGATTTTGGCAAGAATGAGGTCGAGGTACTGAGACATGCTGCAAACTACTTGGAGCCGGTAGAGTCTCAATCTTTACTTGAGTTGCTTTCAAATGCTCAATTGAAAGTGATTTACCAGCCTTACGATTGGGGATTGAACCACTAACTGTACATTTTAGCTTTCCGGTTCATAATTTTACCATTTTAAGAACATGACTATATACCAATGTTACTCTGTATTAACTTGCTCCAACTCCATATTCACCTATGTATTTGCCTCATCTTACAGAATAATATCAGAAAGTACTTTTTTCATAGGCTCTTTGGATGGATTTTGGCATCAGTTGCATCATATTATATCGACTATCTATGTACCATTGTAACTCTGCATTCAATTTTACAATCTTAGGGGTTGTTTGAATAAGTTTTTGATAAAAAAAATTTATTAAAAGTTGAGAAAAGTTGATATCCTTGTTTAACCTTTTCTAGAATAGTGATTTTTTATATATAATTTTATAATTTGTGGTTCAAAAAGAGTGTAGGATAAAAAAATTATCAAAGGGCCAAATGTGTGTTGAAAAAATGATAAAAAGTACGAGTTCATAAAATGTGGTTAAAATTAAGAGTAATGTTTTTTTATAGTTAGTAACTATAGTTATTATTTTACGTGTCATCTTGTTATTTGATGCAGTAATTATAGAAAACTAATGTCTCAAAATAATAAGTTGTCATATAAGATGATTATTGCAGTTACTATCTATGAATAACATTACTATAAAATTAATTATCTACTTTCTCAAATACTAAGAAATATGAAAAACAAAAAAAGAATTGTGATTGGTCGAACAATTGAATTTTCACTTTATCCAGAATTACTTTTAGATTGTGTATTGAGTACTAACAAAGTTTGGTTGAAACCGCTATAACAATGAGAAGTTTGAAGAAGTTGTAAGACGTCACATTGTGGCTGCCCATTTGGAAATGGTTCATCGAGATGGCGTCAGCGTCATTGCCGTCATTGTTGATCTCATTTATTCTGCAATTGAGAATGAACAATTGAACATCCAAGAAAATACACACATTTTGACTAATTCTTTTGGCCGTTAGATATTAAAATTCATCTTCAAATCGACGAGCAAGATTTTCTTTTAAAGAAAAGTCTACCCCACTTTGAAAAAATTTCAATATTTTGGACGCGAAGACTCCAAGAAATTATGGACTCAATTCTTGCCACCCAAGTTCACAAACTCTACATATACCCATTCATTGCACCCCAACAAATCATATAATTCCAACCCAAATTCCTAAATCATCATCAGATTTCTTATTCTTCTTTTGTGATTCTTGATTAATCAGACATGGCGATGGCTAGTGCGGCGCTTGCTGAAGTTTATGTGATGAAAAAACTCCACAAGGAGAAGACTGAGAGAGTGGAAAACAATGGAACAAAGGAGAAAGTTTTAGCTTATAATCAAAGCAAAAGTGCTTCTTCTGGTAGTGGTTGCTTCTCCTTTATTTTATTCAAGAAAGTCCATCCTAATGCAGCCCCATCTTCTTCTTTAATGGCGCCAGTGGACTAGTATCAAAATTATATTTATTTTGCTTATTAGCCTTCAGCTTTAAAGGTTCATTCATGTGAATTTGAATTGATTAATTCATTTTTGTTTTGAAAGAACAGTGAAAGAGTATACTTTTTTATTACTTATTATGAGTCTACGGCTTTCTTGAAAAAAAAATTATGAACGTGTTTGGTAGAGATTAAAATCGGATTAAAATTGAAAAACTAGCCGTTATTGTTGACTTTTATTA
Source organism: Fraxinus sp. D2006-0159 (assembly GCA_903798375.1). Lineage (NCBI taxonomy): Eukaryota > Viridiplantae > Streptophyta > Magnoliopsida > Lamiales > Oleaceae > Fraxinus > Fraxinus sp. D2006-0159. The sequence goes on along the minus strand of CAIGRQ010206048.1, from coordinate 4,703 downwards.
GACGAGTGAGACCCAATAACACTATATTTTCAATTTTGATTGAATTTTAATCGGTGTCAAACTGGCTATATATATACACTTCATTACAATTCCTCGAAGTACACATTGGATAAAAGTCTGACGTAATTTTACATGATTCGTATTGGAGTTCAATCCTTTTTCGAAAGAGAAGTGCTGCACGTATAGAAAAAATTTCACAGAAATGCAACAGCCAACAGATCACTCACACAAGGGTGGGGCTTGCTTATTTTTTTTCCTTTTTAAATACACGGTGGGACCCACTTTTGTCTATATTCTGTTGCATTTTTGTAGATTTTTTTTCTGTACAAATTGATTTCTCCTTTTCGAAATCTCATCATGATCATTGATCACGGACATCTAAACTAATTATAATTTATCTCTAAATGGGATTGAATCAATTATAATCTAAGTGGAATTTGAACCAACAAATTTAAATAAATTATACCTTCAATCCAAAAGAAGCAATCGCTATCTCCTTTGTAATAATACGTGGTGCCTTTTACTCCTTCAAGCACTGAAGAGGCTTGGAGTTAGGGATAAACTCCAACGCCTTTATCTCAAAGTTGCTCTAGGGTTCTAAAAGACAAACCCTTTGCAGTCGAAAGCACCAATACATGGTAATTCACAATCATGATTCTTAATTAATGGCGGAGTTAGAATTTTCACGTAAGTGGTGGACAAAGAAATGTTGAGAAATATATAAAATTCAAATTTTCTATATAATTTCAGAAAATTTTAAGAATGTTGTGATAACGGTCGCTACCCCGACCCCTATTGACTCCGCCACACAAATCAGAATCCTTTTAAATCAAAATTATAACCCGCTCTTGGTTTGATTGCAAGTGATGCAATGAATGAAAGGATAATATCGTGTATTGATTAACGCTGAAAAATCGTGTCATGTTGGTACCATATTTGCGTGGTAATTGCTCTTAGTGTTAGTTCTTGTCGCCTGAGCAACTACTAGACCATTTGTTTGTCATGCCGGTAAGTTTTGTGGGCTACTTAGAGTTAACATGCCCAAGGTTGTATAAATTATAGATGTCTCAAGGATAATATTTTAACTTTTCTCTTAAGTCTATATGATACTTTAAGAATAATGCTACTTTGCGAGAAGAATTTGACCAAATGCAGTGACAACGTAGTGGTAGAAAGTGATTTGATGGAAAAACTGGTTGTGTTTAAAATGGTCTAACGATAAAATATTATTTAACATTATGTCAACTATTATGTCAAACTTTCAATTCATGTAGCATGATTGGATTAGCGAGTAGTATCATGACAACTAAAAGATGAAAACTCTTCCATCGTATTCATGATAGTGATGTGGATAGTGACCTCAATTAAACAAACAAAACTTGACATGACATGACTGTGCTACTTTAACTTTAAATGGCAATTAAAGTGCTGAAAGCCAAGTCCTCCACAATCCAAATCCAAACCCTATTCTGATAAACATGCATGAATAATGCATTGTACATTGTGGGGTTCACATCTTTGTACACATTTCATTAATGTTCAAAAAGTATTGGGTGGAAAAGTGTGGTTTTATTTAAAACTGTCCAATTATGTTTCGTCATGTGATATAATGTCAAAAATGATGTTAAAAAAGACATTATGATTGAACATGTATGGTCCAACGTTGCATCCCAATAGCAGCCTCCACTTTTGAATTCCTTCCAACCACTGTTGGACTAACCTGACCATGTCCCTCACTGCCTACTCTCATATCTATTTATACATGAAAGTTCCCACTTAATTATCCATCAAAATCTTATTGTTTTGTACTTGTTAGCTACATAATCCAATCATGTCAAGTGCAAATATTGGCATTGCTGAACTGTATGTCATCAAGAAGATGAACAAGGAGAAGAAAATGCCGAAAAGCTTGGGAAATAAAGAGGTTAAGAAGGAAGTTTATGAGACTACTTCACCCTCTTTAGGTTCCAGCTCGAGTTCCGGTTCAGATTCACGTATCTGCAGCTTTTTCAGGGGTTTTTACAAAATCCACCCTGCAGCAGGTGTTCTCCCATTGCACCATCCTGAAAATTGAGATAGACCAGAATATATATGCTTAGTATATATTGTGACTGTGTTACTCTATTTGTCTATTTTGCCAACTTTGCTACTATATATTCTCCTCGTTGAAGGAAAATGCTTGAACATCGTCCAGTTTCGTCTTATACTATTTACAATAACTTGGAATGTGATTCCATATATACAAAATCCTTGGTTAACAGAACTTCACAGAAGACTTCTAAATTTAAAGATATATATTTTCACATATGGTCACATAGTATGCTCTCCTCGTACAACTTGTACATTAATAGCAGCAACTACCTATTGCTCGTACAAAGTGTATATATAAGAGTTTAGATTAAATGGACAAAGGTTTTACGAGGACATTCTTTCCATGAGTTATATTCCCTCTCTACGCTCACCTTGATGCTATCCATAATCCATCAGCCTGCATGATCTACGGCCGACCTAAACGACCTTCTAGCGATAAAGCAGTTAGCAACTCGAGCTCTCCCTCAAGGAGCAATCCATCTTGGTTTCACTGGGTTTAAGCGTATAAACTACTTGGAGAAAGACTTCTTATAATTAATTATTTTAGTATTATTAAAGCACAGTTTGTTGTCATGCTCAACTTTTATCTTTCTATAACATCTAAAATTTCAGGTACAGTTTTACGAGCCTTTAACTATTTTCGATGTCTGTTTGGACCATTCGATATATCTATGATGTAGTTCTCGAAATGAGTTTTGAGATAACATATGCGATTTGTGGATTCGGCTAGATTACAATGGTCAAAAAAAATTTAAAATTAGCCTGTTATTGAAATCTTGGAAATATTAGTTTGGAATGCCTACTTTGACAAGCTATAACGTTTGCTACAATTGGCCGTTTTGCGTGTCATTTATGACGTAGAAAACTAGGCCGTGAGCATTTCAAAATGATATTAAGAATGTAATATTTTGACTACATTTGACATCCTATAATGACTTCGAAAATTGAGACAAAAATATAGAAAACTTAATGGTGGTAAAAAAAAAAAAAAAAATGGACCCAAAGTTTGGGGGTCACGTGACCCTATGCCACCTTGTGTTCGCCCCTTCAGTATTTTTTCGCCCCATATGCGATACAGTCTCAGGCTTTGCTTGATTTGCTTTCAAATACTAATTGAAAGTGATATACCAGTCTTGCGATTTACCTTCCTAGTTCTTATTCCCTTTTAAGCTTATGTTAGTGTCATTTTTTCAAAAATTCTGAAATTTGTACTCCTGGAATGGATTTTAGTATCAGTTGCATCAATTTCAACGTTCGAAGTTTTCCATTAATCTTTGTATATCAGTTTAGATTTTGTATAGTTATACATCGTAGGCAACATTGTTTTCTAGCCAAAAAAAAAGATGGTCAAATATAGGGATGGCAAAAAAGCTCAGGCGTCCGCTCGAGCTCGATTATATCAAGCCGAGGCTCGGGCCCCATTTTTGGGCGTCGGCTCTAGCCCCAGCCGGCCCGTAGCCCGAGCAAGTTTGCCCATTAAAAAAAATTTAAAAGAGCTGCATGTAACTATTTGTAGCTACAGGCGCTGCCCAGCTAGAAATAGTTGCCTGCAAAGGCTGCCTTTATATTAAAACAAAAAATTCAAGCCGGCTCGGCCCGTTAAGGCTCGGGTCAAAAGCTTGGACCGAACCTCATTTTTTTGATCGGGCTTGACTCGACTTGAGCCCAAAAAAGTTAGAGCAAAGCCTGAGCTTTTTTTATTTTTTTTTTGCTCGGGCTCGGCTCGTTGACATAGCTAATCAAATAGAGGCTAAAATCTTCAAGTCGACAAACAAGATTTCTTGTAAATAAAAGGTCTACCCATTCCGTGTTCCCGTCCTTGAAAAATATTCAATATTTTGGACCCGAAGACTCCAAGAAACTCAGTCTGCATTTCTTGCCACCCAAGTTCACAAACTTTATACATACGGCATACCCATTCATTTCACCCCCAACAACTCAATTCATTCAACCCAGATTCCTAAATCAACATCAGATTCGATTCTTCTTTTGTGTTTCTTGATTAAGACATGGCGATGGCTAGTGCAGCCCTTGCTGAAGTTTATGTGATGAAAAAACTCCATAAGGAGAAGACTGAGGGAATGGAAAACAAAGGATCAAATGAGAAAGTTTTAGCTTATAATCAAAGCAAAAGTAATTCTTGTAGGAGTAATTTCATTTGTACATAAACATTTCAACAGAAATGCACCAGAATACTTACAATAGGGTGGGCCCACCGCGTATTTAAAAAAAATGCAAAGTCCCTACATGGTGTGAGTGTTCTGTAAAATTTCTGGTGCATTTGCTTCTGTACATGAAGCAGCCTTCTTCTGGTAGTGGTTGCTTCTCCTTTATTTTATGCATTACAGAAATTTCACAGAATAAACACAAAGGCGGGCTTGTGCTCAGTTTTTTCTTTTAAATACATGTGGGGCCCACCCTTTGTGTCTATTCTCATTCTGTGAAATTTCTGTTGAGGGTGTAGCCCCATCTTCTTTAATGGCGCAGTTGAGCAGTATCATTATTAGATTGATTTTGCCTATTAGCTAAATTCTGTGTTTAGCTTTATAGGTACATTCATGTGAACTTAAATTGATTGATTCATTTTTGTATAATGAAAGAATAGTGAATGA
>CAIGRQ010206041.1:599-11166 GCA_903798375.1 Fraxinus sp. D2006-0159 | reverse complement strand
AACACTCCCCAACAAAATGAGATTGTTGAACGTAAGAATCGTCATCTACTTGAAGTTGCTCGCGCCTTAATGTTTAGCAGGCTCGCGCCTTAATGTTTACTGCTAACATGCCAAACTAATTTTGGGGAGATGCGATTCTGACATCTACATATCTTATCAATCGTATGCCTAACCGTACTCTTTCTTTTGACTCCCTTATAAACCGATTCCACAAACATTTTCCGACTTCTCGTCTTACCTCAGACCTACCTCTAAGAGTTTTCGGTAGTACTGCCTTTGTGCATGTACACTCTCATCATCGGAACAAACTTGACCCACGTGCTATCAAGTGTGTATTCATTGGGTACTCACCCACTCAAAAAGACTGTAAATGTTTTGACCCATCTACCAATAAGACCTTTGTCAGTTTTGTTGTCACCTTTTTCGAAACAACACCTTACTTCCAAAAACCTTCTCTTCAGGGGGAGAATCAAGGTAAAGATCGGTTCTTGGAACAACAGGAACGGGAATACTTAGATGTTGATCTCTCCCTACCTAACTCATCTCCAAATTCTGTCACTTCTACTATGCCATATACAGAGGGAAACTTGAACTTAGGGGGAAATGTCGGAAAACAAAGTGACAAGGAGATTCTAGTTTACTCAAGGAAGCCGAAATCAAAGTACAAGGAAACTCTCACATTTGAGGCACCAAAAGAGTCGGAACCGATGGTAGGACCTGATGAGGATCCCGACAAAGTCATATCTCCAGAAAATGATCTACCCATTACTCTCAGAAAACAAACTCGGTCATGTATTCTTCATCCTATATCAAAATTTTTGTCCTATAATACTCTATCTACAAAATTCCGTGCTTTTACAGCTAATCTTGACAAAGTTGAAGTTCCAAGAAATATTCAGGAGGCTTTGGAGTTACCAAAGTGGAAGGAAGCAGTAATGGAGGAAAGAAGGCTTTAGAGAAAAATGAGACCTGGGAAGTAGTGAGTCTACCTAAGGGAAAGAAACCAGTAGGATGCAAATGGGTCTTCAATGTAAAGTATAAGGCTGATGGTGAAATAGAACGCTACAAAGCTCGTCTAGTCGCCAAAGGGTACACTCAGACTTACGGCATCGACTACACAGAGACATTTGCACCGGTAGCAAAACTAAATACAATTCGAGTTCTCCTATCCTTAGCAGTGAATCTAGACTGGCTCCTCCAACAACTTGACATTAAGAATGCGTTCTTGAATGGGAAACTGGAAGAAGAAGTCTACATGACAATACCATCTGGCTTCAACAGAGGTAATGACAAAAATCAAGTGTGCAAACTCAAGAAGTCTATATGGTCTCAAGCAGTCACCCAGAGCATGATTTGATAGATTTGTAAAGGTATTGAAAACTCAAGGATACAAACAAGGACAGTCTGATCATACAATGTTCTTTCAATGCTCTAGTAGTGGTGCAAAGATGATTTTGATTGTCTATGTTGATGACATAATCCTAACAGGAGACAACCTAGCAGAAATGGAAAGGTTAAAAAAGTGTTTGGCCGCCGAATTTGAAACAAAAGACCTAGGACCAATGCGGTATTTTTTGGGAATGGAGATTGCAAGATCTAAGAAAGGCATTAGTGTCTCACAACGAAAATACATCATTGACCTTCTGACTGAAACTGGAATGTTAGGATGCAAACCAAGTGACACACCACTTGAGACAACAAAAATAAAGGATGCAGGAGAGCCAGTGGAACTGGACAGATATCAACGATTAGTTGGTAAGCTGATCTATCTCTCGCACACTAGACCTGACATTGCCTTCGCAGTGAGCATGGTTAGTCAACATATGCATTCACCCAAAGAGGCACACCTGGAGGCGGTATATAAGATCCTTAGATATTTAAAAGGCACGTCAGGGAAATGGTTATATTTTGAAAAGAATAAAGGGAAGAAAGTTGAAGTATTCAGTGACGCAGACTGGGCGGGATCTACTGAAGATAGGAGATCCACCACCAGCTACTGTACTTTTGTGCGGGGAAATTTGGTAACTTGGAGGAGTAAGAAACAAAATGTGGTAGCAAGAAGCAGTGCCGAGGCTGAATTTAGAGCAGTTGCTTAGGGGATATGTGAAGGATTGTGGATAAAGAAACTCTTAGAAGAACTGAAAGTGGATTTAGAACACCCAATCAAACTTTATTGTGATAACAAGACAGCCATCAACATTTCTCTCAATCCAGTACAACATAACATGACCAAACACGTAGAAGTGGACATACACTTTATTAAAGAGAAAGTAGACGATGGAGTTATTTGAATGACATATATCCCTACAAAGGAACAACCTGCAGACATTTTCACAAAAGGACTACCTCGAAAACCTTCAATGATCTCAACTGCAAGTTGAACATGATTAAGATCTACCGTTCAACTTGAGGGGGAGTGTAGGAAATCGTATATGGAAGTTATTAATTAAGGATATAGTTTTATATTAATTAGTAGTCTGTAATTCTTTCCTTAGTTAGCAGATTTATTTTTCCTTTTTTATAGTCAATGTCTGTAATATAAATTGGTGTATTAGGTTCTTGTAAATTCATTCAATTAATAGAGAAATTGGTCTTCTCTTATTAGTTTCTTCACCTATGATAGTAATAAATAGATTAGAGAGGATTCAAAGGAAATTTCTTTGGGTAGGGTTAGAAGAGGAGAGGAAACTTAATTTGGTTAATTAGGGAGTTGTTTGTAATCCTATGAGGATGGGGGGCCTCGGATTGAGAAGCCTTACTTTGTTTAATAAGGCACTGTTGGGCAAATGGCTGGGCGGTTTGGAGTGGATAGGGAGAGCTTCTAGAGAGAAATCATTGGGGTGAAGTATGGTGTGATGGAGGGGGGCTGGTGTTCGGGTGAGGGTTGAGGTTCTTACGGGGTGAGTTTGTGGAGGTATATTCGACGATGATGGAATGACTTTCGGGATATATTGATTTTTGTGGTGGGGAATGGTAATATTAGATACTGGGATGATTGTTGGTGTGGAGATAGATCGCTAAAGGTGGGGTTTCTTTTCTTACATCGCATTACTATGGTGTCTTCTGCTATGGTAAATGACGTTTTTGCCATCCACGATGGGAGTTATAGTTGGTATTACCTTTCAGAGGGGCTTGCAGGATTGGAAATTGGATGATTATGCACTGTTTTTATCCTATATGTATGATGTACAAATTCGGGTAGGAGAGAAGGATCGTAGCCGATGGAGGTTGACACGGAGTGGTATTATTTCAGTTCGCTCATATTTTAGATCCCTCTTGGGACCTGTGGAGAATTCATTTCCTTGGAAGATGGTGTGACAATGTAAATTGCCTCAACGGGTGACATTTTTATTGTGGACGGTTGTGAGGGGACATGCATTAACGATAGATAACCTTCGAAGTAAGGGCTTTTATGTTACTGAGTGCTGCTATATGTATAGGAGTGATGGGGGAGATGCACAACCACTTGTTCATTCACCGTGATGGTGTTCGTTGGCTGTGGAACACTATTTTGGCTTCTCAACATGTAGATTGGGTGTTGCCTAGACGTATTGAGGACGTGGTACGGGCATGGAGGAAAAAACTTTGTGATAAGGATATCAAGCTTGTTTCAAACCTTATCCTGAGATGCATTGTTTGGTGTGTGTGGAGAGAAAGGAACAACCGATATTTTGAAGACCAAACACGGATTACAGAGCAAATTAGAGAATTATTTCATATGGCTTTGTATTCTTGGTTTAATGTCGCGACTAGTAGTCCTATAGAGGGATTGTCTAATTTCATGTCTTTTCTTTCTTGTATATTTTGATGATACACTTCCCGTGTATTCTTTTTTGATTAGTAAAATTTCCTAATTGGTCAGTCTTTGAGTTTACTCCTCAATGGTCACCAGTTCGCTCATATTTTAGATTCCCTCAGGGCCACTGAGGTGAGTACCCGGCTGTAAACTTCATGACCCCGTGGAATTAGTCGAGGTGCGCGCAAGCTGGTCCGGACATCCACGGTTATCAAAAAAAAAAAAAAAAGTATAGGAAGANAATTGGTCAGTCTTTGAGTTTACTCCTCAATGGTCACCAGTTCGCTCATATTTTAGATCCCCTCAGGGCCACTGAGGTGAGTACCCGGCTGTAAACTTCATGACCCCGTGGAATTAGTCGAGGTGCGCGCAAGCTGGTCCGGACATCCACGGTTATCAAAAAAAAAAAAAAAAGTATAGGAAGATATCACAAATGATGCAGTGAAATCTATGTGGGGATTGTTTTCAATATGGAGATATTGTAAGTGCATGGACTCAAAATAATGGTACTAGTTGGCTCAAGTAGGGAGTATGTTATAAGAAGGTTTCTGTTCTACGTATATGCAACTTTGGAATTTATAGAAATCCTCCAAAGAATGACCCTCAGTTATGAAGAGAGAGGGAATGTGTGTGAGGGTAGGTTGGGGTGAAGGTGAAGCCTCAAACCTTGTGCATGAAGTTTTGAAACTTAAGCTTCACAGATCCAAAGCAATATATATGTGTAGATTCCTATAAATTCTGGTGCTCCCATCTTCAAACTTGCTGTCAAATGGTGCTGAATTTGAGTTTTTCAGCTACTGGTTGGACTTTAGACGTAGCTTTAGGAACTTTATTCATCTGAACTGGAATCCAGTTTGATCGTGATATCTTACGAGGATGTTCCTACTTGGGATCTTCAGGTAGGTCCTTTACGTGTTCAGTCAGATCATATGTTGTCTAAGGGCTTTGCCTCGTGGAATCTTTGGGAAGGGATATCTGAATTTTTGTCCCGTCAAAAGTAGTTGATCTACATATGTTTGATTGGAGTTATCTCACCTGACTCAGATTATAATTTCAGATTTTCACTGAGACAAATTTGGTACCTTTACTACAACTTGTTTGTTAGTCAAAACTTGGTTTAGATTTTCGAAATGATCATTTAAGGCTCCCTTAACAAAATAATTATCGGCATTCTTGCCCTGATTTATATTTACTATGCTTGAATGGCTTGCCTCAAACTGCAGTGAATTTCTCCCATTATTTTTTTCCAGTTACACTTACTGCCCATGAAATTGCAGGCTCTTGTATTTTTGTTAGCACTTATTGTGAGGGCTGCCAACAGACCAGCGGATTATGATAGTGACGATGAGTATGTAAGTGGCCCCAGGCAACAGATCCGGCAGCCTTTGATCAACAACAGGCCTACAGTTACCGCCACAGGTGTGCCTGTTACTGGTACCCTTGATCATCTTCCAAGCAGGAGTGATGCTTGGAGCACACGTATGAGGGAAAAGGTACATAATGTTGTGCTTATATCTCTTCCTTCTTTGAAATGTATGTTTTGCTTTCTTTTTTTTCCTAGCTAGTTGTTGAATGACTTGATATTTCTAAAATTATGGACTAAGTGAATATGATGAACGAAACTCGAGGGGGCTATTGGTCATATCAATTGCAAAAACCTTTTGAATTACATTCAAAACCCAAAGAAGGTTGCCAAATAAGAGAGAAGAACATCGAATTAAAAAGAGAGATATTCATTAAGAAACGCAAACACGTGTTGAATGGCTTATTTTAAAACTTTTAGCTGTTAGAGAGTGCCATATATATACTATTTAAATCTTGTTTTCAACATGCTCCATCACGTAAAAGTGTGACGTGCGGAGGGCTGATTTAACATAGGGACACGGGTCAAATGCTCTCATTATGATTTTAAAAATCTAGTTTGTATAAAGAAATGAATTAAATTTTATAATTTGCTCTAACACGTAATAAATAGACTTGAAAATAATATAAATATTGTCTTGTAGCCTTGGGGTATAACTATCAATTTTTAGTTAGATAGATTTGGATTTGAATACGATGTGTCACATTTTATTTCTCTTTATTTTTTCTTTTTAGAAATTTGTTCCTTTATTACCTTTAGCAAATTCATCCACAGCCTTTAAAAATAAATTTTTAATCCCCAACATTTAGTTCCATTTGCATATTTCATATACAGCTAGGTTCATGTTTTCTTAAAAATGCCTTTGAATAAAATAATTAGATTTGTTATTTTCTTCAAATACCACTCTTTCATGTCGCTACATCGTTGATTGCGTTAAGCGGGTAGGTCACCATAGCGTCGTTGGCATTGTAGCACTGTCAATCGCCGTAATGCCCCCCACAAGCTAAAAATCATAGCTTCGTCCCTAGTTATGCACAATTTCTTAAATTGGCGGTGGCACAAATTGAACCTTGGACTTTTGCATGCCTTGATACCATGTTGAACTACTTGTTCTAAAAGAGATGTATATCATTTGAAAAAGAGATGTATATCATTTGAATCGTATCTTCAACAATATGTTTTTGTATAGCTCTCGTGGGAACTTCTAAAAACTTAACCGTGAATGTTTTTTATTTGTAGAATATATGGTCACAATCATAGGAAACAAGGATATTGCTATTTTTATAATGTAAATTTTCAGATCTCTACGATAAATTGTGATCCATTCTAAAATTCCATATTTTCTCGTAACTTGCCCTCGGCTTTATAAACCTGAGAGGCAGCAATTTTGAAATATGTTGTAGGAGTGCAAAATATTTGCTTAGAGGATGGGGTGTCGGACAATGGATACCCACTGTAACGGCCCAATTTTAATACATCTTGAGGTGTTACAAAAAAATCTCATTTACTTTTATTTACTTAAAATGCAGAACGATAAAATTCTTTAATAAACAAACTATTGGAATATCCATAAATTTAAATTTGAATCATGAAATTGTGCCTTTAAAAAAAATAACTTAAAACATTCTCTACTAATAAATTTGATAATAATGTTTCAACAAAACAAACTACTAAATTTAAAAACAGTAAATTTTAATATTGTCGTATATCGAAATCCCTTGGCAGTCCACTGCACCAACTCGCCACGGCTCTAATCGACCTGAACTAGCCTGTAAAAATTTGCAAGAGAGTATTTATAAAAAAAACACCCAGTAAGATACGTGCAGTTTCCATACATAATATATAATAATAATAATATAGACAATTCATACCACATTTCTCTATGGAGTATATCGATGACTAAGCGAGATACTCATCATTTCTCATTTTAAATTCCCGAAGGATTTCACATTTCGTTAGGTCGAAACCGAAGGTGGCAATTCATGCATAAATTACTGAACATAAAAGTATAAGGAAACAAACCACTTGCACAAAAATATCTTACCTTAATTGATCAAAAGAGCTTTTGAAAAAAATATACTAGAAATTTACAGCTTCTTTATATGAAAGCCGTCGTGTAAAATTTCTTTGGTGGTGAATTGTGGGACAATTGTATACTATTTATAGTTGAAAAATAGTAGCTAATTTATAGTACAATTGTGATGAGATAAAAATGTGCATCAAACTTGGATAGGATTAAATCTTGATAAAACAAATCATATTATGATACATGTACTTGATTTTTTATAAAATACATATTTAATATCTATCACAATCAAAGTGATAGAGTTGTATTGTATTTAAATAAAAAGATTTCTAGTCAAAAGTAGAGTTATCATGACAATGTACTTGTTGTGATAAAAATACAAGTCACATAAGAATTCGTTTGTATCCAAACTAAAGCACGCGTGCAAGCCAATCCTAAAAGTTGGTGATATTTAATTTAAATTAAATACTAATAATAGCAACTTCTATAAACTTCAATATCTTGGGTCTAACTAATCCAAAATAACTTTTTTCTCGGGCCTAATTTATATGATTAATAACGAGTTATCTAGCGAGACCCATATTGATATACTTTTAGTCGTTTTAGCAATATCTGAAAAATTTAGCCCAAAATTTGAAGTTTTGAAGTTAATACATATATTACTTTTGTCCCTCAACTTTTCAAAATAATAAAAAATATAATAAATAGAACAAATAAATTTTTATTTTAAAATTTTCGGGGTGTTACACCCTAACTTTTGAACCATCTCAGCTGAAATAAAATTATATGATGCCCCCTATCCACTAGTACCACTACTGACCGAACATTCCTTTCAATTTCATGGTGCCCGGAGCTGTGAGACCCACTACAGAATTAATTGACAGTTCAACTGACTGACCTGGACCCATGGTGTCATCTCCAATGGAATCCAGCTCGCTATCAACCTCGCCCCTGCCGGAGACCAGCTCGCCTGAATGCGTAGCTTCAGTTTGCGCTTCGCTATCCTTGAATTCACGAATCACCAAGACTTGTAACTCCTTATTCGTCCTTCATTTGTGCCCAATTGTAAACTTATCATCACACCTATGGCACAAGCCCTTCTCCCTCTTGGCTTGAATCGCAGCATCTCTGAGGCATTTGAATGTTGTGGGATTTTTGGGAAAGAAATTAGGGCGTTGAGGGATAAGATTTGCGGGAATCGTGTTTCTATTTTGGTTGATTGGGTGGATTTGGGCTGTGATAGGGAATACTTTTGGGTTTAATTGGGCCAGCATTCCAAAGACCTTTGTGGGTAATTAAATTTTGGTCCTCAACCATTTGGGCTACCTCCATAATCTGTTCCAGGCCCAATGGCCTAAGTAATTGGACCTCAGCCTTGATCTCTGGCTTGAGTTCATTGAGAAAATTGCATTCCATAACCTCTTCAGAGATCTTCGTCAATGGTGATGCTAGTGTCTTGAACCGCCAGCGGTATTACCTAACCGTACAGTTCTGCCGGAGAGATAAAAATTTGGCACACAGGGATCCTTCCCGTGAGAGTCGAAATCGCCGTAGTAATTGTACCTTTACATCTTCCCAATTTTTCATAGGCCTGTGCTTTTCTTCCCATTTGAACCAGGCCAGTGCCTCGCTGTTAAAACACATGACGATGGCCTCCACATTCTCTCTCTCTGAGTCCATTAATACTGAAGTATCTTTCCATCCTAAACACCCAGCCATCAGGATTGGTCCCTTTGAAAATGGGCATGTCTAGTCGCCTTATGTGACGCTCTCCTCGCCAGACACCATTGGCGATTTCTCAGTAGCGAATCCCTTCTCTTTTCATTCATTCTCCCGATGATCCCAATTTCACATCAGCATTTCGAACTTTTCTGTCATTCCTGTATTCATCAGTTTGAACTCCGATCGTAGTGATTCAAGACCTGCCTGAAGTTCATGGTGATGGTTCTCCACCTTTTGTTCCAATTCTCCAACTCGATCTGTAAGTGTCATGGTTGTGGTTGATGATATGGAGGCTCTGATACCAGATTTCGACTTTGCCTCAGAAGTTAGCTATACCTGTAATCAAGGCAAGAACAGCACAGGAGCAGAAACGAAATTCTGTATTGATTTGGAAACTGAATTACAAGGATGAAAAGAAATACAAGCAGCCGTTTGAGAGGGCTATAACTCTCCACACTGATTTTACTCACTAAAATGGCATATCTAGCTTCTCCCACTCTTATTCTATTTATGGTCTCCCTGTAACAGATTTTGCCTACCTCACCCTACCCTTCTAACAATATTTGTTACTGCCTCCCCCTTCTCCATTCTTGTTTCTTCTAGAATAAGTGTGTTTAATTGGGGGCTTATCAAAAGGTCATTGACTTTTACATTTATGCGGATAGTTCACTTGATGACTATCGCGGTTGAATAGACTAGACAGTGCAGTTGTTTGGGTTCTGAAAATAGAATAAAGGGGCAAAATGCAGGGGCGGGTAGCTTAACACAAGTATAGGGGGTTAAATGCTCGATTTTCTATAGGGATGTACCCATTTGACAAAGCTTTTTGACATTATAAGGTGGTGGTCCCCTGAAATGTGTGATTAAAAAGTTGATAAAATTTGTGGGTCCAACGAAATCTTTAAAAAGCTTTGTCAAACCGGTGCTATATCTACGTATGCATGTAGATGTAGACAAAATGAAACTTTAGATAAGATCTTATGCTGAGTAAATACGGATGCAGTTTGGTTTCTATTGAATTTGAAAACAACTGCAAGACTGGGTCATCTTTAACTGGCTTCTGCAGTAAGCCTCAGTTTGGCAAATTTATAAATGATTTATAAATAGGAATAGTAAGAGAAATGGTAGTAAGTCCAATGAAATGTGTGGATAATAACGAGTATTAGTTATGGTTGTTGTTGAAATTAATGTTTGACTTTGATTGAATTTATAAACCAATTTATTAATTGTATCTACACGGAGGCTAGGTCATCTGAAAATTTACTGTCCTTGCGTATTTGGGGTGCAGTAATATTTTTTATTTTGTACTGAGGATATTAACTATAAATTCCATTGATGATGCTATTTTTTGAGTGCTGCTTTAATTTATATTATAAATTCTGTAGTTCATGTCTAATTACTTATGCTCCCTGTATCAGTATGGGCTTGATACTTCAGAGTTCACATACAATCCATCCGAGTCGAACAGGTATCAGCAAGCTGCTCCGCAATCATCTGAGGAAAGTAGCCGTTGCACAATAATGTGATTTTCTTTCTTGTTTTGGGTAAATTGTAACTTGCTTGTTTACGGAAACTGAAATGATCGATTAGTGTGAGGTCTTTGTATCTTCAGTCTGGGTTTGTACTACAGAGTCTGTATGAACAAAAAAAAAAAAAAAAA
>CAIGRQ010205993.1:0-24938 GCA_903798375.1 Fraxinus sp. D2006-0159 | reverse complement strand
GGATATGGAGATTAAGGCTGAAAAAGAGGATAAGATGAGTGATGAGTTACTTATAATGAGTAGAATGAAGTTTAAGCAGATGAGTTTGGGTAGAGTTCAAAACAGTAGTGACTTGAGTGATGAGGTTAGTAAGAAGAAGGGCAAGGGTTGGGATAAGTTCAGTGGTAAGTGGTGTTACAGCTGTGGTAAATCTGAACACTTTGTAAGGAACTATCCCAATAAGAAGGATAAACAAAAGGGTAAGATAAGGGGTGAGCCAAATGTGGCTATAGGGTCGAGTGATGACCCTAGTAAGGTTTATTGAAAGTAAACCAAGTTATTGCATGTATATATGTGTGTAATTCTTTCTGTATGTGTGTGATTGCTTAATTTTGTTGCATGATTATATGTTGTATTTCAATATATTTGATACGTGTATTTGCATGATTTTGATGGCAATAACTGATTTACCTTGTCCCCCGGTTAGTTAAGGATTATTGTTTCCATAACAGACATCAAGGATTCAATGATTGGNTGTGTGTAATTCTTTCTGTATGTGTGTGATTGCTTAATTTTGTTGCATGATTATATGTTGTATTTCAATATATTTGATACGTGTATTTGCATGATTTTGATGGCAATAACTGATTTACCTTGTCCCCCGGTTAGTTAAGGATTATTGTTTCCATAACAGACATCAAGGATTCAATGATTGGTACCTCTCCTTGTTTACTTCCCTTAAAGAAAAACGTTGATGGCCAAAGAATGTATAATCTAAAAGCATAGTAAACCCATACATGACCACACACCAAAAAGAGAGAGAGAACAACAATTCCCTACGTGACCATGATGGTGAAATGTGAAAATAAGAAGTTCGACCCAAACTATACCTAGATGGGAGTGAATAGGTGATTATGCAGAATTAAAAAAAAACTAACAATTAAATAGCAACAAGTCATTATTAATTACTTTTAAATGGTTAATCACGCAATTCAGATTTTTCTATGTTGAATTACCGCAATTATGAAAGCAATAAATAAACAGAGAATTGATCACAGAGAAATCCCAACTGAGTAAAAACTCCGGCACTTTGTCAGTTAACAATCCACTATAAACGATTTATAACTTACAGTCCGTCAGACTCGACTACCACTAGTATTTTCTTACCTCCTGACTGCAATTCCAACAGCTCTCATGGATTGCGCTCTCCTACAGCAACTCCCAACTTTGTAAAAATCGTCTATCTCATTTGGATTAGCGAAGAACATACATTCTTCAACGACTTGGATTAACAAAGAACATACGTTCTTCAACGACTGGAACTCCAGTCACCTTCCCTTATTCTTCATAACTCTGACGATATGAAGGAAGCGACAGTTTGATATTTGGATTGTGAGTTTGATGTTTTCACCACCAATAGCCAATAACATGACGAAGGTTGAAAGTAAATTCATGAAGATGATCTCAAAAGAATGTCTTTTTCTCAATGTTCAACCTTGTGAAAATCGTTCAGATGTGTTCTGATATTTATATGTAGGCTAAGGAATGAATGGACCAGATAAAAAGCTTTTAAAAAAGAATTAAAAATTCCTCAGATAACACTGTTGATCGAGCAAGGGATGAGCGATAGGTTGTCGCTCGAGCGAAGGCAAAGCGACGGCGGATGACGCAGTTTATGTTTTTTACGCTCGAGCCAAACTTTGACGACAGCCTAGCGAAATTTCGGCGCCGTTTTTCCTTATTTCCCCTTCTCGAACCCTGGATTTAATTTCAACTATTTGGACATTACTCTTTGACTTTTTCAACATATTAATTTTGGTCCTTTTTGTTCACGGACTTGTCAATTACATCAAATACCTAACAAAATGCAAACCGAAGTCTTGGTACTTGCCCATATTGAATTTACCAGAAGCTTATTGACTTTTATTTTAGGGACAACCATACTATTGGTACCCTTTATTTGAAGTTCATTATTTGATTCTCTTTTTGCAAGTTCAAATTGTGTATGATTTCATGTATTCGTATATAAATAGAACGTGTATGATTTATAATTTAATATAGAGCGCCTCTTTCAACAAGGCCAAAAAGAGATTTCATTGTAGTTAAATTTCTCAAATTGCCCTTTGCACGTGACAAACCTCAAAATAATAGTGCACATTTACCGTCGTGCATGTAAATTCGAAATTCGATTAAAAAAAAAAATCGAGATTTATAATGAATTTCTCTCAAATTTTTGCTTTGAGATGACAAACTCCTAATTTATGAGACCCTACGGGTTTTTGAGATTTCACGGAACATGCGGCCAGACTATGAATTTCTTGGACCAAAATTTACCCCAACTTTCTCGACTTTTTATTACCTCTGCACTTTCATCTCTTCGTAGCGAATGAGAAAACGTCAAGATATCAATAGGTGTGTTCATATCTTTTCGTTTGCTATGAATAAGTGATGTGTCAAAATATCAAAAATATATTAATTAGAGAAGGAGAGATGGACAACCAATTTCCGAGAGAACCAAATTATGTGCACGGTAGAGCTCCAAGGGAATTTCCCCACAGGTAAACGAATTCCTCATGGGGGCTATAATTAGCATCATCTAAAATGGTAAACGAGAGGGGGAGTACAATTATTTTATTTGCACGTCTTTCCTTACATGCAAATCAACTTTACTTGATGCATGCACAAATTTCATCGATGAATATGAGTATGTTTGGGCCACATTATTTTTGAGATGACAAACTCCTAATTTATGAGACCCAACAGGTTTTTGAGATTTCACAGAAAAATTGATGCGGCCAGACTATGAATTTCTTGGACCAAAATTTACCCCAACTTTCTTGACTTTTTTATTACCTCTGCACTTTCATATTTTCGTAGCGAATGAGAAAATGTCAAGATATCAATAAGTGTGTTTATATCTTTTCATTTGCTATGAACAAGTGATGTGTCAAAATATCAAAAATATATTGATTAGAGAAGGAGAGATGGACGACCAATTTCGAGAGAACCAAATTATGCGCACGGTAGAGCTCCAAGGTAATTTCCCCACAGGTAAACATATTCCTCATGGGGGCTATAATTAGCATCATCTAAAATGGTAAACGAAAGGGGGAGTACAATTATTTTATTTGCACGTCTTTCCTTACATGCAAATCAACTTTACTTGATGCGTGCACAAATTTCATCGATGAATATGTGTATGTTTGAGCCACGTTATTTTAGAAGAATGTATTTTGGAACAGTAGATTGATGAAGAATGTGTGGTTGAAAAAGAAGGAAAAGTTATTGATGCGATGTAAAATATTATTTTATTGAAGAATGTGTAGTTGAAAATGAGTAGAAGAATGAAAATGAAAATTTTAATAGGTACCAAAAAGGGACTCTGAAATTTGAATTCATGTCACGTTACTAATTAAGTTGAGGCTGTTAGGAAATAATAATTTTATTTATTTTAATTTTATTATCAACAAAATCGAAATAAAATAATTCGACTCTCGCCATTCTTCTATATCCATTTATCATAACAACATTAGACACGTATTTTATGAAGCTTCTTCTTCTTCTTTAAATAAATAAATAAATAAATAAATAAAACCCAAATCTTAGTCGGCTACATATAAGAAAAAGTCAAATTACCCAAAAGTTAGGGTTTACTAAGAGCACAATAGACAATGACTTAGGAACAACACATTTTTGAAAAAAAAAAAAGTTATTGATGCGATGAAAAATATTATTTTATTGAAGAATGTGTGGTTGAAAATGAGTAGAAGAATAAAAATAAAAATTTTAATAGGTGCCAACTTTTGCATGTCACGTTACTAATTAAGTTGAGGCTGTTAGGAAATAATAATTTTATTTATTTTAATTTTATTATCAACAAAATCGAAATAAAATAATTCGACTCTCACCATTCTTCTATATCCATTTATCATAACAACATTAGACACGTATTTTATGAAGCTTCTTCTTTAAATAAATAAATAAATAAAACCCAAATCTTAGTCGGCTACATATAAGAAAAAGTCAAATTACCCAAAAGTTAGGGTTTACTAAGAGCACAATTCTGTTACTGAATCCTTGTTGTGTAATAATTTCATTAATTCAAGCCTCTAAAAGAGGTTGTAAACTTATGAATCGTTCAGATCCTTAATAATTTTGAAGCATTAAAAGTCAATGAATGTAATAAATTCAAAAAGGTGAATTATAAATTTTGTCAAATAAATCAACTAGTGGTCCCAAAAAAGAAAGTATCCCTCTTTGGAAATTCTCGAGAAGGATTAAGACAATGTAGTTGATTAAGACATGAATGAATAATTTAGGCCATGGTATGAAAACCTTATGATATTAGGTACATGGAAATTGAAGAGCTAGTTTGATCATGGCTAGCTAGGAAGGAATGCCGATCATATGTTTAACGTTAGCTAAATACAAGGACCAAAAACCTACATATGCAAGCCGAAAAGAGAGAAGAATAGTAGATGTCTACGGTGAATTTTTGATATCACACTTGGTTCGAGTTGCGTGCTAGGCCAATTATCTTGTCCCATAAGGAAGAAAACAACATCAATTTTCGACTTGGGGCCATTTTTTGATAGTGAAAAATATTCCGGAATGTTTGCCATTTTTATTTTGGATATTTAATCAATAGTTGAAAATGAACTGGTATTCAATATATTTTCTTTCGTTGTTCATTCCACTAATTTTAGGTAGATTTAATTTATTTATTTATTTTTACTTTCATTGTCTACTGTAATAAATCTGATAATACGAATAAATAAATAAAAAATAATGGAAATAAATGTGTTATTTTGTTAGCCGGGTATTCCAACTTTCATAATAACGTGATCTGGACATCACATATGACGTGTCAGGTTTCTCTTTTTAATGCAAACGGAAATTGATAAAAATAAATAAAAGGAAAAGGGAAATTAAAATTCTCTACAACGCAACGCTTAGCTGATACAGTTGGGCAGTGACGTGTTTCAATCAGGAAATTGGGACCCACGGCTTGGGCTTGTCGGCGACGATGGTATGACCTAGTCTCTAATACAGCCAAAAGACAGCTTTTTGGGATACAATTAATAATTCGCCTCCATTTCTACAGTTAATTACATATTTACCCCTTTGAGACGACCCTTTTTGTTTATACGGTTTACATGTTCGGTATTATTATTTAGTGAGAATATTTTTTCTAATTGAGGGCAAATTGTTGTTAATAACAATCTTCAATTCCTTGTAAAATGTAGATTACATTTAGGCCATGTTTGATATCCTCGATTTTTCATGAAATTCGAAAATTAATTTTCATTTTCCATCTTTTACATTGTTTGATAGAAAGAAATTTCCTTGAAATTGGTTTTTCACCCTATCCCAACGTGACCCATTTTCCGTGTTTTTCTTGAGTAGTTGAATTTATTTCCCCACCACTTTGGTGGGAAAATGGTTTTTAGTTTTTTTTTTTTTTTTTTTTTAGGCAATAGAAACAAATGTGGGGCTCCAAAAAAAAATCAACAAAAATGTAGGAAGTTGACTTTGAGAAGTTAGGTTTTGGTATCACATGCAGATTAGAAAAAGGTCTTTTAGGTCCTTGAAAAATTAATGGCTCCGTCAACTTTATGTGATGCTTGACTTTGTGATTTGATTTTTATCTAAATTTCTTCTATTGTTTGGGTGTGTTTGGTTATACTTAGCACTGCTTCTTAATCTCTTATTTGAGTAGTAAGTTGATCCTTAATTTTTAATTATAATTATTGTACAACTATAATGAAAGATTGATGACCAACTTTTCGTTACATCAATATATATATTTTTAACGTAATTAAATCAATATCAATCGTGCAACTTTTCCTTTTAATAGTTGAATATCGTATCATCCATTCACTAAACAAGCCATATATGTATCTATATTGTGAGAGAGCTTCATCCATTCTTATATACTACCTATTTCCCTAAACACGATATAACATAGAGTCCTTATCTTACTCAAATATAATACGTACATCAATATATTTGGGATTCATAGTGTACTTTTACTTGTGTTCTTATTATGTCTTAGGAAATAAGTTATCATTGGGTACTTACTTATCTAATGAATGAAAAGATCACCCCTAAAACTAAAGTAGGCACATATTAGCAACCATAGAGGGAGGCACTAAAAATTTAGGTAAGTGTTGTATCAACTTGAAATAATACTAATTGGTCCTATTTCACATTTCTCATAATACTAATTGTCATTTTAATTAAAATCTTATTCTCTGGACCGTATAAAATTATAAAAGCAGCCTAGCTCAGCACGGTCGATGCTCCTGCTCTTGCACACAAGCTCAATCGAGTTGATATAAAATGTAAGTCGTGACAAATTTAAGATGAGTCCAAATCAACTCGATTTGCGCTTCATTCGTACATAATTTGTGCCAATGAAGAGGATCGATACATTTTTGCTGTAATGTTTTAAGATCTTTAAATTGAATCTTAATTTGTAATTTTCTTATTGAAGATCACAATTTGCTAGAACATAAATCAAAACATCGTGATCACAATTAGGTTTAGCTCGTGTTCACACCTTCTGCCAAAACATAAAATCTACTTTCATCGATATCACAATACGAGCAAAACCCAATTAACCCTGCCTCTAGAAGAAAACTTTATTAAGATGATGATGATGATGTGTGTGTACATACTTATTTCATCTATAATTTCAAATAAAGCTCAAGGCTATAAACCATATTTCCACTCTTTTTTCTATATACTAGTCGTACGCCCGTACAATATACGGACTTTGGTATTTTTAAGATAATATTAGTGTATCATAGTAATGGTATTGTAAAAGGTCAGTAAGCTTTTATCTAATAAAATTTAATAATGAAATATATTATCAGATAATCCTTGAAATTCTGAGCTTCAGTTGATCTCTGCAGAAATGGAAAAGAGTTTATGTTATCTGCATAGAAATTAGTGATGTACTTTATTTAATGACAATGATAGCTGAAACAGTGAAAAGTATAAAGATGAAAAATTTACAAGTATACTCGTTTGTATATTAGTCGTTGCAAATATATAGGGAGAAGTGAAAGAGGGCGTCACCAAAAGTAATCGACTAAAGTATTACTCGTTTTATAATTGAAATATTACTTCAAGGAATAAAAAGTACTACATATGAATGGTTAAAGAATCCATACCTTTAGCCTGCTATGATCACGACCAATTTTGATCGTGAGTATGTGCTCCTTGTCATTAAGAAAATCATATGTCTTAATGTTGGTCATGGTAGAAATTCTCGAATTAAGTTCACAAAAACATTTGAAATTTACAAGCACGGATGGTAATGATTCAACCAAAAAAAAAAAAAAAACTTTGTTAGTTTATAATTAAGCAACAACACATATTTTTTATAAAGGTGGAGTAGAGAAGATAAAGTAAAAGAAGTTTTTGAAAGCATACGAGAGGGTATTGCCCTCGTGGGAGTTGAGGGGGTAGCGCCTCTTGTGGGATGCTAACGTCGGGGATCGACCTGTCCGGTCATGTTGAGGGGTAGCTGTGGGGGTTCGAAGGCAACATCCCTGACGAGAATCGACATGCCCGGTCAGGTTGCAAGGGTCAAGGGGGCAGCACCCCTGGCGGGGATCGACATGACGAGGCAAAAATTATTAATAAGTGAAATTATATTTATAGTTTGTGTGGAATGAAATATTTTCTAATGTTTTTGAATTAAATTATTAATAAATGAAATTATATTTATAGTTTGTGTAAAATGTAAATAAGTAGAATTTTTGTCACCGTGTCTCCGCACAAAACGGAGACACAGACGTCCGCGTCTTCGCACAGCGTGGAGATACGGTCCGTGTCTCCGCGCCGTTTCTACACGACACTGCGGAGACACGGGACACTCCGTGTATTTTTTTATTTCTCCATTGTTCAACATAAGTGAGGAATCAATAGAAACTACATATTTTGCTTGTTTTTCAACGTGATCGTATCCGACAAATCGATTGACGAGATTAGATATTTTTATTTATCTCATCCACAATTTCACTTCTTAATTGTTCATGTTATATACCAATCGCAATAATTAAAATAACTAAGAGAAAATGAACTATAAAAAAACTGAATTGATTGTATAATCACTTATGGGTGTGATATATTCTTTGTCGGGCTGGTGTAGAAGAGATTGAAATCGATGATCTGGAGATGTTTGAGGAGAAGATATTTATAAAATATCAACTGCAATTGGACGGTTGAAGATGAAGAAAATATATACCAATTAGTCAACAAAGATGGCTAGATATTGAGGGAATCAATGTAGTAAAATCAGATCGTGAATAGTGGAGAATCAATTTTAGTGTGAAATAAAGGGTGCACAAATGAATAGTGATTTGGCCATTCTCTTTTTAAATATAGTAGTGATGATTATATTCTTTCATTTTACTTATTACCGTGTACCAAACACGCCTTATGCAACCAAATAAGTCATATAATTAAGAAAAGTCGGCAAAGAAGTGGACGCAAATATCGTGGAACTAAAGAAAAAGTCTCAACCACAACTTGGCACGTGGCATAAATAATTCATTAATTTTTAACTGGAATAAGCCAACTCCTTGCCCGCACCAACAATAAATCCATAAAGTTACCTTTTTTCCCCGATCTATGGACCTCACACAAAAAAAGTCAAATTCAAATGGGAACTCCACTAATTTTTGAAACAAAATCACATGCCCAGAGGAAACTTTTCATCTTGCTTCCTCTATATAGCTTTTTGATTTTGTTGAAAATGTCATTACAAGTTAAGCTATACGAATCTTTTTGTTCAACTAAATAAAAATATAAACAAGAACATCGTAAACTGTTTCAAACAAATTTTTGTACTTACACTACATATGAATGTATCGGTCAACTTAAGACACCGCCCCTTTACCATGTCATCTACACCAATTCATCATTTATCATTCCTTCAATTGGAAGAAAATGAAGAACAAGAAAGAATTATAAACTTTAGAGATCGTAAATAAGTATCGCAACTATTGACATATAGTTAGTTGATTTTTTAGATATTAGGATTATTTCTTATTTGACAAAGAAGTTCACGTATCAAGATACATGAACCTTGTATATATCGAATAATATGTAGCGTTAATGCAGGTAAATGAATTTTGAACCATCTTCTTAATAGTTCATTCAAGAAAGCACTAATTCTCTCAAAATCTTTGAATTGTATATTTAATTGGCAACAACAAATTTATTTATAAAAAGATTTAGGATCGTTTGACATAATTTTTGCTTTCTATAGAAGAGCTTCTGAAAGAAACTATCTTAATTTTTGTTTGAAATCTAATTTTTACAAGTACTTCATATTTTAGAAGTACTTTTGGAGAAAATCACATTGGACCAACTTCATCTAAAAGTTCTTCTAAATATATAAAACACTTTCATAAAATTAATCAAAATTTCGATATATGCTCTCCAACTCATGTGTATGTTTTGTAGAGAGGGCAGTGTAGTCATTAGTCATTGACTCATAAATATGATCATGACACAAGTTAACAATCATGGGAAAAAAAATAAAAAAAACTTTACTCTGCGGCTATAAATACACCTGTAAACCCCAAAAAATCTATTGACTTAACAGATAAGTACCAAAAAATCTCCTTTAAGAAAAGAATCCGCCCTGTTCTTCACACAACTCAATCCTTCTTTCATATTTCTTCTTAATTGTTGCCCATATTGATCCCCTTTTTTTCTGGATCATATTTGCTGCTAGTTTTAGCTTTTGAAATCCTTAAAATCTGTGAGGACAAGGGACAGTTTTTTAGAGTACCCTGTTTTCCTCTGTTTTTTCCTTGTATCCCTCAAAAAATTACAGTAAAAATGGCCCATATTCAAGAAAACAACACCCCATTTGTTTCTGTTAATGATTCTAACGTTGGATTCGTAGTATCCCAACTCATTTTAAATGGTTCCAACACCTTGGATTCAGTTTTCTCCCATTGCCAACAATCAAATTCAAATCCTGTTTTTGAGCAGCCATTAGGCTCTTCAGTTTATCTCCAACAAAAAGATTTGATCCAAAAATTCCATTACGAAAGCCAACCAAACCCTTTAATTCCAAGAACCTTCCCAGTCCTCGAGACATCAGATAAAATTGGAGCAATACAGAGAAGATTAAACAATCCGGTTTACTCGCAAATTTATTTTAGTCCTAGCAAGAAAAAGTTATACAGAGGAGTGAGGCAGCGGCACTGGGGCAAATGGGTGGCTGAAATAAGGCTGACACAGAACAGAATGAGAGTCTGGCTAGGAACTTATGACACGGCCGAGACGGCCGCCTATGCTTACGACAGGGCGGCATATAAACTTCGTGGCGAATACGCACGGCTGAATTTTCCAAATTTAAAGGATCTAAGTAAACTGGGATTTACAGATTATGCAAAACTGAACGCTGTGAAGAACTCTGTTGATGCCAAGATTCAAGCCATTTATCAGAAGATGAAAAGAGAGAAAATAAAAAAGGGTGCAAAGAAAATTGAGTCTCAAGGCAATGAGAATAATGAAGTAAAAGTTGGTGAAAATGACAAAGTGTTCATAATTGAATCATCTCCATCCAGTTTTATAAATAACGATAGTTTTATTTCCTCGAGTGTTTCTGAAGATGGATTCTGGAAAGGAGAGAATTCGCTGTGCTCGGCGTCGTATGACTCCTCGAAGGTGGCAGCAGCGCCAGTGTTATCGGAGCTTGAAGACTGCTCCCTTGCCCATATGCCTTCATTTGATCCTGAGTTGATATGGGAAGTTCTTGCTACTTAATTGAATAAGTACTGGACTCGACCTATTTGAGTGTTTTCAGTCTATTTTCAGAAATGAATTTTGTTTATTAGAGATTTAGAAATGAATGTCCCAAGTTTTTGTAATTCCAAATAAGGATTTTTTTTTTATGTAGTTTATATATCGCATGTTTAATGGAGCAGCATCGAATATTAGAATTTCAGTTCTTATGCGCTTATTAAAGTGTAAAACAGAGCAAATTTTAGTTTGTCTTTAAAGTTATAGTGCCCCGAAATCTCGAAAGTAATATCTGATCTCGATACAGCAAGAAAAATGGATATCAAGATTCTATGGGCAATAATAAACACGTGTCAAACTTAACAGCTAAAGCGTTGGATAATAATCGAAGCTCGACACTGTTGCCGGACGTTGAGGAAAGAAATTCGTAGAAGCAATTATTATTATTAAAGGTAGATTATCATCTATTGCAACAAGGATTTAGCTTTTTGAGCAGATTCTTTGCCCGTCTACTTGACAGATAAGGTGTTGGCAAAGTACAAAATTGACATTTTTTAAATAATTCATTTAAAATGTCACGTAATATTCTATCAAGAAAGTGGACGAATACACACAGCATGATTGGTAGGAAAATTTGTAAATTCTCGACTTTTTGCATACTAGATACGGGCAGCTTTTGTTAAAGCCTAAACTAATATTTCTTTTTCTTCATGACATACTCAAAAAAGAAAAGAGCAAGTGTCAGCATGTGATTGATCCACCAAATCACATACGTTCGATTGATCATACATGAAATTGTATAAATCGAATTACTATTTCTTCGAACGACAAATCTATCTATCTCTCTCTCCCCCTCCCCCACCCCCCGCCCCCTACCCTATGGGCTAATGTTAAAGTCAGGCAATCCTAGAACCGACCTATATGTGAATGCAAATATAGCCACGTTTCCCAGCTTATATCTAGGTGACAAGTGGTGCACAAATAACTATCAATAGAGATTGGGATCCTAACTCCTACCTAGTGACCTAAATCTATCAGTAAACTTGAGCATTACTTTTGTTTGGACAATAATGATAAATATACGCTTCTTTGTTTACAATAATGTTGACGTTACTTTTGTTTTTTGAAAATTGCGGACGAAAAAGCTAATTTTATTTTTAAATTGTTCGATGATATTTTATCACGTGATGCAATGTAAAAAAAGATATAAAAGATTATGTACATATAATATGATTGTTGTTTGGATATGCCTTACTTTGTTCACCTATATTAATATGACAACAATGAAAATTGATATTTATTTCGTAGGACCACCCTACACCAACAGGGCCACAAAAGCCCTGTTCAAATAGTTACCCTACTTCATATCAACTAAAAACCCCAATTTAATTCTTATCTCTGAATTTATTTTCAAGATACTAGCAATATGAGGGAAACTAGCAAACCTTGCAAAACTAATTATAACACGAGATTTGTGCTAGTATCACAAAAAGGAAAGCCTGCTATCATAATCCATACTTGTATGTATTTGATCTGATCCTAAGAATCTCACTAAAATATAATATTACATTTGAACACGCCACAACCTTCACGAATTCCCCTTCCGAAAGGAAAACACACAACTGTCTTCCACCGACCACTGCCTTTTCTTTTGTATTTTCCTTAATAATTTCATAAATACAACTCCATTTGATTTTCTTCCGACCCAAATGGGGGAACTTTGAAAGGACTTACAGAAATAGACAAGTCGACTACATTTTGCTACCAGCTCAAGGGGTTCTTCGTCTGCTGAGTTTTGGCAGCATAAAAACTTTCGATCTCCTCCTGCAGAGGAACAAGGTGGCATAATGCCCAATTAAATCACTTATCTTGGTCAAGTGAAAAAGCTACAATTATTCAATCCAACTCGAGCCTTCCAGTGGATTGCATGGGGTCAAGTCTTTTTCTAGCAGTCAATTGAGCCATATAGCTATAGAGTAGCATGTGAAAGACGTAACTTAAAGAACTAATTTTGTTTCTTATATAATAGCTTAAGTTGTTACATGAGATAAGTTTAACATAGTACCCTAGGAATTTGTTTCCAGGGAGGTCTAACCAGATCCAACCCGTATAGGAGAATGCTGGTGGAGAGTCATGGCACACCCCTTACTCCCTTTCCTTAGCAGACCCAAAGGCCAAAGAAATATTTGTTCACACTAAGAAAATTTTGAACGTGCTCATTTAAAAATACATGCACATGTACTGTGATAGTTAAATAGAACCCTAGTGCATATAAATCAGTGACATGGTACAGCAATATGCATCCAATGTTTCAATTGGGCAAAATCTAGTTTTGAACCAAAATTGCAAATACTGTTTCAATTCCAAAATGTACCTTGCAAGATTTTAGCAGAGGCTGCAAAAATGATGACCTGAAATATCTGATCGATTTTCCAAGTGATGTATTTTCAAATTCTGCCATCAAGAATACACAAGAAAATAAGTTACTTTGAAGAAAAGGAAGTTAATAATTACGCCTCAACCAGACCTTCCAGGAAAAGAAATCTATCATGTAACAAACCAATGGCATTCTTTTAAAGTCATAGATACTCTGTAGAAAATAATATGACCTTAATGCTAACGAGTGCACCATGTGAAGGGAATTCTGTGCTTCGCGTAATTGCAAAAGATCCTTTGCTCTTAATTATTTTACACCTTTTCTTTTCTCGTTTCTAAAGTAGCAAGGATCGCTTGGGATAAAAAAGATAGAAAAGAAAAGGAGACATTATTATTTTTGTCATGGTAGACGATAGATTTTTTGGATAAACATAAGGTTCACCATTGAATATTTTGAATATAACGAGACAGTACAGTGCAATTTCACTCCAAAGATTGGCTAACATACCATCCTCCCCTTCTGATCTCAAACCTCCTCTGTTAAGCTCTTTGAGAAGCTGCAGTTTGAAAAATGAGTACACAAGTCACAAAAACTTGAAACCATGATGCAAAAATTTGCACAATTGCTAAGATTGATAAAGGACTAAATTGCATCTTTATTTAAGTTATAGGATATTTTAACTCATGTTAAGAAGATAAAACTGAAAAAAGTGATAAAAGATTAAATTGCTCTCATTATGTTAACCATTTCATTTACCGTGACTTGGAAATTTTCCTGATGTTTAATTTCCACAGTAATGATTTCAATTAACGATTATACAAAAATTCAGATGGATGAATCCAGATAACATTATATCCTATGACCAGCATTTTGAATTAATTGAAATTGATTAGAGATGCTCGCAACAGGAATGAACTTATAACACAGGAAAAAGTTTGATGAACTTCATAGTGCTGAGTTGCAATTCATGATGAATGATTTTCATTTATTTTCCTACCTTGGAAAGAGTTGGTACAGTAGAAGGATCAAATTCTTCACAATGGTTTGGATCAATTGGGATACAAACATGGCCTGCAAGAAAGAGGCGATAAGAAGTCAAACTTAAAAGAGCTCCAGAGGAATGTCATATTTACTATTCTATGCACCATATAAAAAATTCACCACATTTTCAGTATGCTAGACAGTAATACCTTGCAAATAAGAAATATTTAGGATACAAACCTGTTTTGGGGTGTACACAGAATGGTGCCTTCAGTAAGTGATTCATGTGTTTTGAAACCTGAGATTGCAGCCAGCAAGCTCCATGAGAGTGAGATTGATATATAGGATTTACTCATTTAGGATGTCTACATAAAAATCATCATTATAATACAATATTGTTGAGCAGAGGAGCAAAACACTAACCCCCATATCAAGTCTAGGGTAGGTAAAAGAGAACACAATCTCTTCCACGCACCTGCGAATACCCTGTGCCAGAAAATATAATAGGATATTTGGTTCTTTTAAAATTCAAGTACCACAGAATACAACTAAACATACATTTTATAGCAGCACATGTCATTTTACATTCAAACTGTATAAACTAAAAAGATGGATGGGAAGATAGCATTTGTGATTGCCAGTACTGTAAACGTACCACAAAGAGCAGTGAAAGAAAAAGGTATTTATTTTCTATAAGTAACACTCTGTAAGTGGAGGCTTACCTTGTGTTTCCCAGATTGCAGCAGCTGTTTAACAAGCCCCCATCGGGCTATATTAATATCATCCCGTGAACGCTTGTTATCCAGCCACTTTCCTCGGAGTTCAGAAGTAACAGCTGCATATGTTAGGTAGTGAGGAAGACCATGGATGATTTAAATAAAAAAAATAAGAAGAAGAAAAAGACAAATGAAGGGGAATTAACATACATTCTTCCGGAATCATTTCCAGTATCTTTTCGTATCTCTCCTCATCTGAAAACAACTCTTGACTATAAACGAACTTATCCTCAAAGAAATCTTTCAGAACTTCGGTATATGATCTCCTACAAAGGTATATTGAGAATAAGTGGTGAAGGGAGCACAAGAGATGAGATGAATTATGTAAATCATAAACTTACGCTAGTAAAGGATGAAGCGGGCCCATTAGAGAAACTTTTTTGTGGCTATTCTCATTGCCCTGAACAGAAACGAGATAGTTTACAACAGATTCAGAAAATTGAAATTTTAACAACCGATTATCTTCAGAAAGAGTAAAATATAACCTTATAGACATGTAAATAATCAGCAATAGCAGCCCTTTGTTCATTATTCAACCTGGAAATTGATGAAAGTTATTCACATTTCCAGAAGTCTCAGCAAGCTAGATTAACTAAATCTCCAAAGCATGCAGCATTACCTTCTTGCTTTTCCATCACAAACCCAGCAATGGACACCACGTCGGCCACTGTATACCCATAGAATGTGGTTAAATCCAAAGTCATCTACAGAAAAATTTGAATGAAGTGTAAGCCTGGTCATAAGTGCCGAACAGAGCCTTGTATACTCAACAAAATACTCACTAACTTATTAAAAAGCACTACTCAGGAAACAATTTTCATCAAAGGCTACAACCAACAAAAAGGGATTTTAGAAACAAGAAACAAGCAAAGTATAGAAGAAGAAGTGAAAGAACATATCGACACTGTTCAACAAGCAGTATAAAAGAAGCAATATAAAAGTATCGTCCAGAATAATACCATCAACTAGAGATTAAATTTGTATCTTGGTGATTATAAGCATAGCACATAAATCTGCGCAGCAAATTCCATTACATGTGCAACAGCAAGATGAGTTGTGAAAATTTCTTTCTAAATCATGCTATTGTGCCTCCTTTCGTGATTGTAATTATTTGCAATATAATCGACTCATTCAAATTTTACACTGCTGTGCTTATGCAGTCATTTTTAATTCTGCCAAAAGGAGCTCCTAAAGACTGCATGAATTTAGAATATCAATGCACAACTTCATACCTCTAAGGGCAGTATCAATCACTTTAATTGCTACTGTCATCAAAGGCCAGCATTTTGGGCATACATTAGCTCCTGAGCAGCAAAATCTAACATCGTCATAATCTGATATATCCTGCGATACATAGCAGAAGTCGACGAGCTATCCTAAGAAATCCATTCTAAGTATATTTCAAATCAGATTAATTTCTCATATTGACTTGGGAAAATGAAATTCACTTACTATATCAAATATAAGCTCCCTCTCCACAGGTCTGAAACCATTATCACCAGCTTGTGAATAGGCTTCCCTCTTTGCAGGCTGCAGCAGAGTAAGCAAATTCAGGGAATGAAGAAAAGGGTCCAGAACTACAGTGTTGATATGGACATGAATCTTAAGCCAAAAGAAAACCACTGGTGAAAAATGCTAGAACTTTCAATCACACGAACATAAAATAATACCACAGTTATGCTTGGTTTCAGGGGAAGGGAACATTTGTTATGAAAGGAAAGATGTAAGGAGACCCAAAAAAGAACATTCCCGTCTCTTCTCCTTAACTTCTTTGAACAACAAGTTAAAAAATTCTCTTTTCCAATTTCTTCCCCTGGAGGAGAAAATTACCAACAAAGGAGAGTAGATAGAGCACCAAAATTAGAATAATCCACAGCCCTCCATACTGTAGAAACTAGACGATACTTACTTCTACACTATAAACGGCTCCAATATCAATTTTGAACGGACATTTCTCCTTGATAGCTTTTTCCAGTTCAGTGATGCTGTTGAAGGATTGAAACCGAAAGTATATTTCATTTTCCAGCGTGAAAGAAAATTCTCTTCGGCCAAAGTATGACTGATCACACCCGGGGTGTCTTCCATCTAGAAATAAGCAATCAAGAAACATTAAGAAATTAAAAAAAGGAGAAACAGATAAAGACCTACTTGAGAAATATAGATTACCATTTCCATATGACATCCATTTGAACATATCAGCATATGGGAAAAGCTTTGCTGCACAAATAAAATTCATAGGGAGGAATCATTATAAACAACGCTGGAAAAAACTAAGGGACCATTCCAAAAGAAGAACACTTTTATAGTGTGGTTATAAGAAAATTCATATACGAAATTCGTATAAGAACGTAACCAAGGGAGAAATATTTCAATGCTAGACATTGTCCTTCCATTTTTGTGATAGCTGACTATAATAGAAGCATCTTTATTTTGGTTCATTTCGGAAGTGAGGAAGATCTATTTTCATCATTTTATTCCATTCAATATATAACTAGTTTAACTAAAAAGATTAAACCTTCAAAACAATAATAAAATTAAAGCGTAGCAATCAACGAAGTATAAGCTAGCATGATAGGAACGGAGCTAGAATATATGAGAAACTACCATAGTAAGTGCTGAGGTAATTTGAGTTGAATGCTTCTGAAATTTCAATATTATGGTTTTGCTTGGGTTCAAGTCCATCAATTAGCATGTCATCCCTTCCATTCTCAACCTCTTCTATGTTCATTCTGTAAATAATGAACCTTTTCTTCAAAAATTCAAAATTTCCCTGAAAGAGACATTTTTAGTTAGGGGCACAATCAAACTTGTAAAAAAGTCGTGAAAAAATTAAAGGATTTCATATCTTATTATAATTGTTCTC
Organism: Fraxinus sp. D2006-0159; assembly: GCA_903798375.1. Classification (NCBI taxonomy): domain Eukaryota; kingdom Viridiplantae; phylum Streptophyta; class Magnoliopsida; order Lamiales; family Oleaceae; genus Fraxinus; species Fraxinus sp. D2006-0159. The sequence continues at coordinate 7,189 of CAIGRQ010205993.1, read as the reverse complement.
TATGCATTCTCATACTTTGATAATGTTCCATAATTACATCATTTACAATATTGCCTGATACATCTTTCTCAATAATTCACACCCAATATCATCATCACCCCTTGCCTTGGAGTCAACATTATATTTCCAAGGAATTAATGAACAGATGTTCATCCTCATAAATAAAGGTAAGCTCAAACATAGCCCTTGAAAATATAACGTCCACACCTAACTTCACATCTTCCTAATGGAACAAGCGCTCGGGCACAGAAGAAACAAAAACAACTCAAGTTCAACAACCCCAACAACACCTTAAACAAATATCACAAAGACACATGTAAATACTTATGTCCTCCCATCCAACACCAACACCAACAATACATTAAACAAAAACAATTCAAGTTAAACAAATATCACAAAGAAGCTAAACAAGTTCAAGCTTAAACTAAACAGAGGAAGTTCAACTACCCCAACAATCAATTCAAAATTAAGCATAAAGATATCACATTTGCCCTGCCCCAGTTTTGAATTTTTGATGAAGTTCACAAAATAAATCTCACAAATCACAAAGTACAGGATTTAAGATTGGAATTGGCGGACTGAAATCTGAAATCACAAATTTGAAATATGTCTCGTAAAAAATACTGACCTTTGGGTTAGGGTTTGAACTTTGAAGCAGGAGGTGGAGCAGCAAATGCGTCTGATTTTTTCACCCAGTGGAGGCACTAGTCTAGAAGAGCCGCAGAAGGGTTTTCGATTGCAAACGCAACGGGAGGGAGCAACCAGCAGGTTTGGTAATCTGATTTAAAAAAAAAAAAGTTGGTGGTCGGGGAGACATTAATTGGATGCTCGAACGAAAAAATTGATACAAAACCCTAACGAAAGACTGTGTGTCGACAGTTATATAAGCATTTGTAAATTTTCATTTTCGAATTGAAAAATGGTAGATAAAACTTACACAAAATCCGACCGAGCGCTGTGGGGGAGTCGGTGGCGGTACGGGGCAGGTTTTGTGGTGGCCTAGAGGAAATGTGAGCGGGAAAAATAAAGGAGTTGTTTGGGGTTTGGCGGGAAAAATGTGGGCTCGTTGATGATCTATTAGACTAGTGAAATAACCACAAATAGGGTACATTTTATATATATAAACAACACACATTAAACCCCTGTTTGGTGCACATTATTTTCAAAAGAATGCATTTTTTTGGTTAATGTAATGTGGAATATGTGGTTGAAAAAGAAGGAAAAGTTATTGATGTGACGAAAAATATTATTTTATTGAAGAATGTGTGGTTGAAAATGAGTAGAAGAGTGAGAATGAAAAAAATAATGCAGATCAAACATGGGCTAAAATTTTCATTTTCATTCTTCTACTTATTTTCAACAATACATTTTTCAATAAAATAATATTTTCCATCACATCAATAACTTTTCATTCTTTTTCAACCACACATTCATCAATCTACTATTTCAGAATACATTTTTTTTCAAAATAATATGGCTCAAACATACCCTATATATAGAAAAATCACAAGGATATTATATTTACAATATTGTCTAACTTATCAAACTTGTAATAAAATGCATTATCAAACCGTAATTATAGCATTAAAGATGAAAATACATTAAAAATAGCATGAAATAAAGAAAATAATCTTCGGTGGAAACACAAAGAGACTCAAGCGCCTTCTGGCACTGGGCAAGCGACGAGTTGGAGGTGAGGGAGCACAAGCTCCCCCCTTTGAGTGCTCAAGTAGGAACTTAGCACGCAGCAAATTGAAAAACGCCGAAATCATTCATTAGTTCATATTTTGACCTCTTCGGGACCCACTTCAACTAATCATCTAAAACCCAACCAAAATTGGGTCAAATTTCAACAAATCTCCACGTTAAACCAAATTCTAATCCAATGAACGAACTTCAAAAATCCTCCACCGAAGACAAATTCTAGTGCAAGGCATAAAACAGAGCTCTTCAACAAAAAATCTAACAAAATCTTTATCTCTTCCACAAAATCCAACTAGGATATACTCAATAACTGAATGTCAACAGAATACGAGCAGTCGAGCACTGCTCAACAAAATTACCTCGAGTACCAAAGTTACTCGAATTATTACCATGAGCAACAAAATCACAAAATAGTTCAACAATTACCAAACATGGCAAAAGTACATCATGTAACATAATCAACACTACAAACTGTTTATGTAGAATGTTATTTGCTAGACTCACACTTAAAGCATAAGCAACTAAATCGGGTTCCCCTTACATTTGTGTTTGCCTAATATATCTCATGCATTTCACTCTAACAATTAAATACGATGGCACCGCTAATGGTGGTGGTAAAGTGGCATTACCCATAACTTTTGAACTCGACTGAAATGTATTCTTCAATGCAGACCCCAAACAAAACTCCAATGGTATTGTACCAAATTGTGATAGCCCAAGAATAGTTAATCAAGATGGGGTGAATTGGTTTTGAAAACACTTTCGAGAAATTAACATAAAATTAAGCACGTAATAACTTGATAGATTAATTCAAATAATAAGCACGGATATGAAAGCAATAAGTAAATAGAGATAGATGATGCAAACGATTTAATTATGAATGTTCGATCCAACACAATGATCCACGTCATCTGTTACCAAGCTCTCCAATACGAAGAAGGTCAATTTCACTATCTCGATTGACTTGTGATACAATCCAACCCTTTATAATACTTTCGATGACTTACAAACAAGGGATACCGATCCTTATACAATGTTGAATTTTACAGAACATCAACACGACCCCACAAGTTTTAAAGAAAGTTGATTATATAAATGAAACTTATCTCTTAATAAATAATATGATCATAATTGAGTATTAAGAAAGAAATAGGCTAACACCTTAATAGATAGAAATGAATGAAACTCAAGTATTAGGTATGAAAATTTTTGATGTGTAGACTGATTTTCAAAAGTTAATTTGATCAAAAGTTTTTCAAAACCAAAATGATTTGATAATAATAAATGAAATGAGAAATCAATATAATTTTGCTCAAAAATATCTTACGTGAATGCTCTTGAATGATGTAATGAATGACAAGTGAGTTGGTATTTACGGCAGTTGAAAAACATCAAGAACTCTATCGAGCCAGACGATCATTCGGACTTTGGAAAATAAATTTTGTGCAAACTTTTTACGAAGTATATTTTTCTCGTGCATAAAAATTCGTTACTTGAGTTTAATGAGTTATTCTAAGGATTAAAGTATTTTACATTCACAAATAAGATCAAATATCTACTTTTAATATTTTCGATTGATTGGGAGCGAGTGATAAATTTGTCTCCGATTGTGAATGCTCGAATCCATCTTGAATTCTCTTGATCGTCAATTGCAAGTCCTTTGATAGCAATTGTTTTGTCTCTAATTTGATCAACATGTAAAAATGAAAACTTGAATACAAATGTTAGATATAAAATTACTTTGTTATTTTGGAATAATGTATTCTGAAATAGTAGATTGATGGAGAACGTGTGGTTGAAAAAGAAGAAAAAGTTATTGATGTGATGGAAAATGTTATTTTATTGAAAAACATGTGGTTGAAAATGAGTTGAAGAATGATGATGAAATTTTAATGTGTACCAAACAAGGGCTTAATTTTTGTTGATTGGTCTCTAATGATTCTGTAGAACCCTACATGACATATAATTGTAACATACTCTCTCCTTGTAACATAACATGTACACCTTTGCTAAAATTCGGGACTCCACGTTCACCAATGTACTTTTATCCTTTTAAATTAAGAGTATTTGAGGAGATAATATTTCTCTTCAAATCTGGAACATGCCTTACTCCATCACGTGTCATAAATGTCCCATCAAATATCTTGATTCTGATAATTCCAATACCAGCTATCTTACAAGATTCATCGTTATCCATTACCACAACACCTTTTGAAACGGTTACATAGGTTGAAAACAAATCCCGAATAAGATACATGCGAAAAGTGTAAGCTACATCAATAATGCAATCCTCATCGGGTTTGGAGTTGTTGTAAAAAAAATAATCGAAAGTTTTCCATCACTGTAGCAGTTTTTCTGCAATGTCGGCTTCATTTTTAAGTTTTTGGTTGTTTTCCTTCTGATTTGCAGACAATTTTTCTATATCATGCAATTCATAGCAATCTTCCTTTGAGTGTCCATTCTTCTTGTAATAATTACAAATTTTATTACCGAAGTTAGACTTCAAATTATCCCTTCTATAACTACCATGAATAATAAGGCCTTTTTTTAAACATTAGATCCAACAAGATTTTTCATATTCTCATTTGAAAACAAAGCATCATATACTTCTTCAACGGTGAAAGTATCACAACTATACGATATCATGTCTCTAAACGACGTATATGAAGCAAGCAACAAACATGATAAAATCAAACATAAATCCTCTTTATCATACTTAACCTCTAAGATTTTAAAATCAATGATAATTTCTTTAAAGATGGCAATATGATTTTTTAAGGATGTACCTCCTGTCATACTATAAGAATACTAGCGCTGCTTCAAATGCAATTTGATAGTTAAGACTCTTCATCATGCACAATTGCTTCAATTTCAACCATAATATAACTGCAGTTTTTTCTTTCAAAACATCCTGAAAAATATTATTAGAAATATGGAGATGAATTTGTGATATGGCATTTTACATTGTTTCTCCTCCATCGACCAATTTGAAGGCATCTTGTCAAATTTCAACAAAGCGTCATCCAAATCCATATGAGTAAGCATTGCTCACATCTTCACATGCCACAACAAGAATCTAGTGCTACGATCTAAAAGCAGAATATCATGCTTTATAGTTGTCATCACAAGAACAAAACCTCGAACACATCAAACCTAAAACTCTGATACAACTTGTTAAGAAATAGGGATGCGATTTTATGGCACAGTATGAAGTAGTAATCCAACACCAGAAGAACAAATAAATTTGACAGAGGAAAGGATAATACATATAATATGGAGAAAAAATACAAAGATATTGTGTTTTCAATATTATATAACTTATCAAACTAGTAATAAAGAGTTAATTATATATAGGACACATTGTCAAACTCTAATTATAGTGTTATAGACGGAAAGATTATAAAAAATCGCGTGGAATAAAGAAAACAATTTTCAGCCGAAACACAGTGGCGCTCGAGCGCCATTCCGACGCAAAGTGAGCTACGAGTTGGCAGCGAGCGAGCGTTAGACTCACTTCAACTAATCTGCTTTGAGTGCTGAAGAGGGAGATTGGCGCATAGCAAGGAAAAAAAAAGGTCGAAATCATTCATTGGTCCATATTTTGACATTTTTAAGACTCACTTCAACTAATCTACTAATACCCAATTGAATTTGGGTCAAACCTAAACAATCTCTACTCGATCAAAATTTTAATTACTTAGGTTAGAAAAAATTAAAAAGTAGTTCTCAACTTGAAGTCGAGAATCTTGACCTGGTAGAGACCTTCATCACATGATAATGTTTTACGAAAAAATTCAATAATGATCCCCAGCCTAGTATCTATTTTTTTTTATCTGTGAAAAAAATTTATGCCGGACATTTACAATTGATTATAAAGGTATAATAAAAATGTTGATGACCAAAAGATTTAAGACCAGTTTGCTATTGAGAGACCAATCGTGCAATTTCTTTTAATCAGCGTATTTAACCATGAAAATAAATATCAGACTTTGTCCTTATTCGATTTAGATAGTTTCAAAATTATTTTTTTCTCATATGGTAGGCTATAAATTGTTCTGATATCATCACATTGGCATTTTCTTTCTTGTTCTTCCATGCTGGCCATGAAACGAATGGTTATTCCTATTTATTTGATTTTTTGGATGACTGTAATGGATGGTTATTACTCTGTATTTGGTTTTTTTAGATGGTAGATATGCTTAAAAATGGTCCAACCTTAATCGGGCCAAAGTTTTTTAAATTTCAATTTTTGATGTGATTGAAATTGTCACATATCGAATTGAAACATCCTAACATTAAAAATTTGCCCAACAAAAAAGGGACACAGTGTGAATTGGGCCCGAGACCATGCCCAAAACCGAATGAACGAGCACTATCCAAGGGTATGGGTTGGATTGGTTGATTAGATCTGATCAAATCCTATAGCACTAGGTTCAAATTGGACTCAAAATCGATTCAAATCAATCCACTCCCAACCCTAGTTCTAGCTCACAAGGTTATATTTTACTCCAGGCTTATAAAATGATGTCACATTTACTATTGCAATTTATGTTAAAGGCTAGAAATCCACTGGCATGCATCTCATTGAGTGTAACCACTCTCTCCTTTAAGGTGACTAATGGATTGGACCAAGAGGTTGCAATAGATGAACGACACATCAGAAGGGATATGAAGCGGAGTGAACCAAGATAATAATTAAAGGGAATAGAATATGGTATTCGAGGAGACTTTAACATTTAGCACAAGTACGTATCTATTTCTACTATGTTTTGGCGTGTAATTATTGTGTTATGATTTTCTGTTTAACAATATCATACGTTATAACTTGCGATTTTTCAGTTGCAACTTCTTTTTGAATACAAAAAGCATGTTGGCACAATTTCTATGTGTTGCAACTTACAACTTTACAACTTCATTTCGCAATTTTAGTCTTTTGACGTGTTGCAACACTCTGATTTCATGTGGCAACTCGTGTTTTAACCATATTACAACATTTTGCTCCGTGTCACCATTATTTAAATAATATGACCATAACCAAAGTTGATGACATTACCATGTTCTAACATTTTTTGGTCCACGTTGCCAGTTTTTTTTTTTTTTTTTTTTTTTTTTTTTTTTTATTTTTTTTTTTTTTGTTTTTACTTTTTAAGGTAAAAAAGTTTATATTACAAAAAAAAAGAGTAATTTTTTTATTTTGAAAATCATTTATGTATCTTTGGTTTACTTCTAAATAAACATTTTAAACTTAGNTTTTTTTTTTTTTTTTTTTGCTATAATGATGTAATATTTGTTCAATTGATTATGACTATTAATTAGATGACGAGTTAATTTCAATTTTAAATTAGAGAATACTTTCTAAGACTTAGAAGAATAATGTCTTCAATTAAATTATTTAAGCGATCACGTTTTGTGGCACTCGGGACTCTAGGTATCGGGCCGTCGTACTAGCATATTCATGAGTAAACTTCCAAAAAAAAAAAAAAAA
>CAIGRQ010205971.1:0-11307 GCA_903798375.1 Fraxinus sp. D2006-0159 | reverse complement strand
AGATCTCTCCCCCAATCAACATTTTGAATCGCTATGCTACCTTTTAGTGCATGGAAAATGCAATGTTATATCAAACGGTGCCATCATAAAATACATTTAGTTCCTATTTGGTGTAAATTATAACTTTGCTAAAAATCTCGAGTTAAAGTTAGCAATTAATTTTAACTACACACTTTACGAGATTCACAATTTTTCAACCACATATTTTATCTAAAATTTACTAAAAATCTAATTTTAATTTACACTAAACAAGGGCTTAATTTGTTGTTTGTATAGTAATGAAATATGTTAAACACAATATTTTATTATGGTTGAGATTCAGATAAAGCCCTTGTTTAATTTGAATTAAAATACAGATCAAAGTTAATGATTAATTTAAGTATTTAACCACACATTTCATGATGGGACCTCTAACTTTTTAAGCATACATTTCATCGACTTTTATCAAAATCTATTTTAAAACTCTTAGCCTGTGTTTGTCACTCATTCTTTCGAAACTTTTTTTTTCTACGCACTCATTTGTATTCACACAATAAAATATTCTACACGTAAACTTAAATTTTTTCCCTTTTTTTAATCATATATTCTTCAAAGATTCATTGTTCATAACAAAGTTTTTTTTTTTTTTTTTCCAGGCCACCAAACGCGCTTAATTTTATTTAACCGAAACAAAGCAAAAAAGGATAAGTTCTTTGGTCAGCAAAGTGAAATTTCTCTAAAACCTTGGTGGAAATGCTTTATTTGTGAAGGACCATTAATTTAGTTGAATTGTTGATGCTAAACCCCCAATGTCAGTTAGAATTTTGTGGATGAAAATTGTAACATACCCAGAACAGAAAAACCTAATTAAACCCGAAAAATCAATGGTTATTCTCTTAATTCAGCTTCGTGGGTTTGAATTGTATTCCAAACATAACTTCTTCTCCCAGCAATATTGATTCAGATTTTTTTCTTTCTTGAAAGAATTTTGCTTTTTTCATCCTTTGTGTTTGATAAAATTCCCCTGCATGTTAGCCTCAATGCTTTACAAGAAATAGTTGCATAGTTTTGCATTGAATCCCATTTGAAAAGATTGAAATGGCAGGAACTGTGTTCTTGAAAACTAATTGCTTTGAAGTAAAGCTTGAAGGGATCACATTCAAATCTAAGGATTTTGAAGCTCTATGCATGATGGATTTTCTCTTCCCGGAGGGGAAGATTTGGGATCGTCCACCGGTTGTTGGCATTGATGTTATGTGCCATCCTCGTGATCCATCCGTTCTGCTGATTCTATTGTGTTTTGGTGTTGGTTGTGTGATCCTCAGGTTTCGTCTAGGGGTTGAGATGCCTGCTTCGATCCTCAAATTTCTTGCGGATGAAAGAATTCGTTTTGTTGGCTTTGGTATTCCTGAGAAGAAAGATCTGTTCCCATTTGAAGAATTGGGATTGACAAAAAGCAAAGTGGATATTGGTCACCTAGCTGCAGAAATTCTTAAAGATCCCAAATACAAAAGACGGGAACTTGCTGATTTGGCGCGAAAAGTTCTTGGGATCAAGAGAATGACCGGCTTGACAGAGGCTTCGTCTTTTGAGAGACACGAGCATATAAAATGTGCAATTTGTCAGCTTTTTATCACCAGCATTATTGCTATGGGATTGTTGGGTGCCAATGACAGGAAGAAATTGAAGGATTCAGCCTCACCCAAGAAACGCTCTTTTCTTAAGAATCTGAATTCTCTTTCTTTGTTAAAAGAAGGATGGTTCAAATTGCCCAAAGTTAAGAAGGAAAAACATAAATGTCAAGTTGAGGAGGACAACGAATGCATTCGTGTTGAAATAAGAGAAACAGAGGATATATTTGGCGACATTAATGTTCCTGTTAAGACGAAAAATGAAGAGGATCCTTTCAGCAATTTTCTCATAAATGCCAAAGTCGTAGAAGATGCTTCCAATTCCAAGGTTAAAGAGGAATCATCCGCAAATGACCTTGTTCATGAAGAAGGTAGGAAGGGTATTTTAGGCGATTATTCAAGCAAGGACATCATTTGTCCGTCAAAAAAGCCCTTGAAAGGAATCTTGAAATGCCCATCTTCAGGTCTGCTACATAGTTTCTCGTCTTCATTGTTGGAGCCTGAAGCAGTTCTATCAATATCAGAAGATCAAAATACCAGAGGTACATTGAAGAGAGCCAATTCCAAGGGGTGCAATGTAACCTTTAAGTGTCAGTAGCTATCTATTTATATAGCTTAACCAATTCTGTATGTACATTAAACTCCTAACTGCAGTGCTTCTGGTTGCTGCTTTAGGTCTTTTAGGTACTGTTCTAGTCTCTGAAAATGCTGTGTACATTGAGATTCAGTTTTTATTTTCTTTCTTTACTGGTTCTATAGTTTCTGTGAATAGAATGAACCTTTTTATGGATTGAACAGAAAGAGCGGTCCGGGATCTCCTGCACCAAACATTTGCAAGATCCAATGCCGAAGATAAGATGTGAATGCCCGAAAATTGTGCAATGGTAACAAACTTGAATTGCCAACCTTCATCTGAGTCAATAGCATAGAAGTTGCGAATGAAATGCCTTTCACATTTGAGAAGTTCTAACTGGGTAGAGTTCTATATCGGATGCTTATTCATCAAGTGGATCCTTCATCCCTTACTTCAGTATCTGACGTGGTATGTTTCCTGAAACTTTGGCTTCACAATTCATCAACACTTGACAACTTGTAAACATTATTTTTGATTGCTTCATTTGATGGTCAAGTAGATCACATGCTCTTGCACCCTAAATCGCCAATAACCCTGGGCGAAGTTTTCAAGATTTGACACAATACATACTATGAAATATTATCCGAGAGTTTCATCTATTTTTTCTGTAACCGGAATTGACCTCGGGTACCTGAGAGCAGTCGGGAGAGAGAGACTTAATTTTTAGATTTACAGTTTTGAGTCCTAGAATTATTAGTTAAGATACTTCTTAGAAGGTTTGTGTTACAAAAAAAGTTCCCCACACGTTACCCTATTGAAAATTAATGTTGAATTCTTAAAACTTCAAAGCCATAGAGAACATGTTTGATTCCACTTCACTAATTTTTTGGATCATGAAAAGATCTTTCTAGTAAACAGAGTGGCAGCCTTGCAACTTGATGAATTAATTTCAAATACAATGCTTTTCATTTATGTTAATATTGCTTGTAATTTCAACATACTCCAAAAAGTCAAGAGTCTTCTTTAAACAAGCAAATCAGAATGCAAATCCCTTTAAAGCAAGATTTTGAGTATAAATTTAAGAATTAAAGCAATCAAATTATCTACTCTTTGAGGGTTTTGACTCGAGAGAGAGAGAGAGAGAGAGGAAAAAACATGATTTTCAAGAAAGAATATCTTGATCTTGTTTTGGTCCCAACTGGGCTTCTAATCATGTTTGTTTACCATCTTCTCCTGCTTTACAGATGCCTTAGGCTTCCTCACACCACAGTCATTGGCTTTGAGAACATCGACAAGAAAGTTTGGGTCGAAAAAATTATGCAGGTCAGTGAAATCCTTCCATACTTGATCGTGGTTTTTATCCATTGAATTGGGACTTTAGTATCAAGGAGAGAATCATAATAACTAGTTCTTGAATTTTGTGATTTTATTATTCTGTACATGATTTGATTTTGTGCCTCTCTCTCTGTTTTTTTATTTTTTTTTATACAGCCCAACAACAAGAATGTCACAATAGCTCTAGATGTCATCTCCTCCAACATAACTGCAGCAACATTCATGGCATCAATTTCTCTAACCCTAAGTGCCCTAATTGGAGCCTGGATTGCAAATAATTCCAACATTTTCCAGAGCAAATTAATATATGGAGATACGAGGCCAGAAACCATGTCAATTAAATACATAACCCTCTTAATATGCTTCCTTTTAGCCTTTTCTTGTTTTGTTCAATCCTCAAGATGTTTTATTCATGCAAATTATCTCATTAGTACACCAGGCAGTGACATTAATGTTAAATACGTCGAATTAGCTGTAATTCAAGGTGGAGATTTTTGGTCTATTGGTTTAAGGGCACTGTATTTTGCTATTACGTTGTTGTTGTGGTTTTTTGGGCCTATACCAATGTTTGCTACCTCGGTTATCATGGTTGTGGTCCTTCATTACCTCGATTGTAACACATCACCTTTGGAGAAACATCGAACTCGGGCAAACAGGGCATTGAAAGAATCTGAATGATGAGCAAGTATCCGGGAGGTATGGCTCTCAAGTTTCTTGTTATTACTTGATTTGATCACGAACAAGAATTCAGAATATTTAGCGATAAAGTGTATATTTATCCCCACGAGTTATAATATATATACATTTTGTTGTAAAAAATAACCAACATGAGAGTTGGAATTTCATGATAACTTTATGTCACTATGTTATTTTCTTCTTTTTATCAATTTTATGCCACAATTTGCCATCATCTATCAATCACTAGTCATCAAGTAAACTTCAGGCCCAGTGGGATTAGTTGAGATGTGCACAAGTTGACCTGGACATCCACGATTATCAAAAAAAATAATCAATCACTAGTCATCATTTGAAAGTTCTATTCTTGAATATAGAATGACCTGGATAAGCCCTTAATAGGAAAGCTAAAGATACCTTTCCACGTCTCCTAATTATCCAACAGACCGTATCAATCTCTCGCTTTTGCAATTTTTTTTATAAATACAATCATAAATAAATAATTTTGAACAATGAAAGCCCGAATTTTCAAATTGGTATATACAACAAAATCATAAGTCAAAAATGTTTCAACTCCATCTCTAAATTGTTCAAATTAATTGATGTAACTTGAACAATTGAAACTCTAGAATTCCCTACTCAAGCCGAAGCAACTCTAGCTAATCTAGCAAGAGGCTTAATCTCACAAGGCAGTGCAAGTGTAGGGTCCAAAAATTCACTAAATTTCGTTCCCTTTGTCAAAGGTGCTGCCCATTTTACAAGCAACCCTCGTTCACTTTTTCTACCAATCAAAAGCTCCAACAAAACCATACCAAATCCATAGACATCACTTTCCTTTGAAGCCCCTCTTTTTTCCAACCAATACTCTTCGTCCACGTACCCTAATAGGCCTTGCCTTTCACGGGATGTCTTATTTTGGCACAAAACTTTTCATCAATTAATATATTTGATGGCTTTATGCTACCAAGAATTATAGGTGGTGCCACCACTTCACTTCATGCAAGTACTCGATCCCGTGGGCCGCAATCCTCAACATCCGCAGGCAATCCATAAGCGTCGCGTCGGAGTTTTGATGCAAATAGAAATCGAATCTCAACATACCTCCAAATTCCATTACTGTAATTATTTCTCCAGGTGCCCTGGAGAGTCCTATGATAGGTACTGCATGAGGGTTTTCTGCTAAAGAAAGCCATTTTAGCATTGAAGAGAAACGAAAACCTGGATTCTTCGATACAAGCCATGGATGAATCCTCGTCACTGCTGCTATATCTCCTTTAGGGCATCACTTCCGCGCGATGACTCTGCGGTCGTTGAACCGTTCCGTGGCGGCTTCAATTTCCATTTAAGGAATATAAACATGCAGAACGTTTTGCAGGAAGAGTTTCCTCAGCCCTGAATGGCTTCTTCATGCAGAAAATCAATAGGAGGACTACAAGAATTATAATTGATACGGAAGGAAGGGCTAAAACAAGATCATAAATTATTATGATCCGATCTTCATATCTCGTCTTGTAGATTTGATCAAAAAATCTGGTTTGTGTAAACTTGAATTTATGTAATATACGGAGTTGAATTTATTGTATACTCATATAATATTTTTAAGTGGCGCAGATAATCATCTTTCTTGTCTACGAGTTTAATACGTCGTAGACATCTTTTTTTTTTTTTTTTGAAACTTTTATGTAAATCTTTAAAAATTGAACTTGTTTATACATGATGCCCTTTGAAGAGAATTATTGTTCTTTGTTTTATAACAATTAAATTTGAATAGTATTTAACATTATTTTAAAAATAAGCTAAAGTTTTAATCTTATATTGTCTAATCTTATTAAAATTTAGATTTTTTTATAAAAGTTTTAGCAAATCGTAATAAAAGTTAATGAAATTCGTGATTAAAAAACTTAAAAAATGTGGACTTCAAATAATAATAATAATAAATAGTTAAAATTAAATATAAACTTTGACTTCAACATTTTAAACCATCCCAAAAAGCACTTAATTTAGCGCTCTGAACTTATTCAGCCCTTGTTTGGTGGGGATTAAAATCAATTTTTTAGTAAATTTATATAGAAGTTAATAAAATGTGTGGTTGAAAAGTTGTGGAGCCTATAAAATATGTAGTTGAAATGAATTGTTGACTTTAATTTAAATTAAAATTTATATTTAATCGGTACCAAACATGAGCTTAATACTCGCATTAAATATAATGATAGTTTATTGGTTAAAAAACCCTCATTAATCATCCATCCAACCTTACCTACCAGTACTAGAAATGCCTAAATGTTTTAGAACCTCTGGCCCACTTTTGGCATTATAATTTGATGCAAATAATTTTGCATGTAGCATGCTACTTTAAAGTAGTTGGAATTTACCGTTACAATTTTTTATATTTTTTTCTATGAACTTTGGCAAGCAATACTAGCTTTTAATAGCTGCCAACTTAGGTGGTTTAGCATTTATTTGCTTACTACCAAATTATTTATTTGATAATTATACGAATGTACACAATTTTTTACATAAATACAGTGCAAATGCTATTATTGACCATTGTTCAGGGTAAGATGTCCAAAAAAAAAGGTTCATTATATGGGCTATTTGGGCTATTATAACTTTGGAATTGGGCTCTGGAGCCCACTTTTAAGTTAGTTGTCGGTGAGAGCTCAGGCCTAGTCCATTCTCTAAAATACATTTTATATTTGTAGCATTAATGTTTGTGTAGGGGACACATTGTTTTAGTTGAAATCAAAACTGACAGGCGACTAATCTACCCTAATGTAGTGGTTACCTAACTCTACTTTAATATATACAATTTTGTTTTTGTTTTTATTTTCTTATTTTTTTTATTTTTATTTGTGCGTCTTTTTGTTTTTCCTTGATTTATGCACCCGATTTAAGTGGAACTGTGCACCATAGTATTCAATCTCCGGTAATCGCGCAAGTTTTCAAAATTCATGTAAATAGGTCAAAGTCAAACATAAAACATATCAAAAAATTATTAATTGATTTGATTTACTAAACCGTCTCCTTAATTTCTTCAATCATTTGGTCATTTTACAATCCCAAAGGGTCAACTTCAATAAAGAATACATTTGATCTAACCAATTCCTTTACACATGCCACGATAAGGTTATCAATAACTAGTTATACGGTTTACATTATCGAAAAGTGCACTAATAATATTATCATGAATTAAGTTATTCAATCACTTTGACTTACCCTTTTGTTTACCCGACCCCACCACCTCACTCACATGGAGCTCAGGTTCCACATCCAATAAATGTGCGGGGCCCGACCCCCATGTGAGGGAGATGGTGGGTCCGAGTAAACAAAAGTGTAATGCCAAGGGTACATGTAGTATCTCCCTATTATCATATGCAAATATTGTTGCAACATCCTACTTAAAGTGTTGTGTGTGTTATGTTTGTTCATCCGTGTGAGGAGGAGGCCGCCTCGGGGGGCTCGCTAGACCCCATGGATCACGTACGCAATAATAAGAGATAGATCAAACATTTTCTAATTCAATAAGAGAGCTCGTATCGAATCAGCATATCAACTTTTTAATTATTATAATGATTTATAATTGTATTCTTAGTATGGAGTAGAAATTATTATGTGTAAACTTTAAGCAACAAAAAGTTAATTTGGGTAGGTTCACGTATAATAATAATTAATAAGGTTTATCATTTTCATGTGCAATGATTACCACCACTTAATCTTAGTAATAAGATAGTTTGAAATTGAAAAAGAAAATAAAAAGGACGTATTGGGTGATGAGCAACAAGAATTATTAATTGTTGGTTGATGAGATTTAAGTTTGCTATCTACCTCTGGAGGAATAATTATTAACTGTAAAAATATAAAGAAATTGAGTAATTAGTACTGTCATCAAATTTTTCTTATAAAGAATTATATGCTTTTTCTTAAAAGCATATAATTTGTTAGAACGGCATATTTAATTGTTATGTAAAATATAGTCTATAGAATATAACTTTGTAAAATACAATAGCAAAATGTAAAGAATCCTTATATACATTATTTTTGAAATTATAAGTCCTTGTTCGAGTTCCATTTTTTTCATCANGTTATGTAAAATATAGTCTATAGAATATAACTTTGTAAAATACAATAGCAAAATGTAAAGAATCCTTATATACATTATTTTTGAAATTATAAGTCCTTGTTCGAGTTCCATTTTTTTCATCAAAATGTATTATCGAACAGTGATTTGACACAATTTTAACTATATATTTTTCAATAAAATAAAATTACACGCAAATTCAAAATTTTTTCTTATTTTTTAACCACACATTCTCAATCATAACACTATTACAAAATGCATTTTTTGAAAAATAAAAAATAAAAAATAAAAAAGCCAGGGACCCAATCTTCAACCATACTTCTGTATCCCATGCCAAAGTACAGAATATATAGCCATGACAAGTTCAATCCGCTTCTCACTATACTAACAAAATCTCTTTCTTTATCCTCCAATGGCTTCTTCCGCCAATAATTTTCTCTTCCTTCTCCTCCTCATCGCCGCCCTATCCTCCGCCGTGCATACTCATGCACGAGACAGCCAATCCTTCAACAAAATCCCTAGCGCCACCACCACCAATGTTGTCAAAATTACACAAAGCCCAAGCCCTAAAAAGGAAGAATCTAACAATCAACAGCAAGACTCTAGTTTCCTTCCTGAAAATGAAAATGTTTATGGCCTTTACGGTCATGAATCCGGCCAACTCCCTCCTTCCACCACCACCACCGCTACCGGCAGTGGTGAACCCGCCACCACCAAATACCGCCCCAAAAACTACAACCCTGTAGCCTATGAGACTGAACCAGAAGACATGACTACATTCACTGAAAAAAGTTACACAACAGTTGACCCCAACAACTACGGTGGTGGAAATTTTGATGAGCAGCCAGAAAGGCTGAGCGGGACCAGATTTATGGGTGGCGGAAATTACTACAACAGCCCGCAAGAAGATACCATGAGAAGCTACAGAAGAAACGACTATTACAAGAATGGTGGCGGCAGTTTCAACGACCAGACTCAAGGGCTGAGCGACAGCAGGTTTATTGGCGGCGCATCCTCAAACCACCGGGAGAATTACTACAGAAACGGTGGCGACCTGAACAATTTCCAGCAGCAAGGAATGAGTGACACTCGATTCTTGGAAAATGGCAAGTATTTTTATGATGTAAACAGTGAAAAATACAGCAGTAATCATCCATATGAGAGCTTGAGAGGAATTCGAGCAAGAAATGAATACAGAAACAAGAATTACTATGGGAATAATGAGAATTCATACGAGTACAACAATTCAATGGAAGAATTTCAGAATCAAGATGAGTTCCAAGAAAACCAAGATGGAGAAAATATGCCTTGAAAATCGACAGGATCTTTGGTTGCGTGGATTAGACAGTAGAGAATAGTTACTCTATTCAAAACGGTCTAATTTGCGTACCAAACATGCAGCTAAGTCAGTGAATGATTCTCATGTTTAAGTTATGGTTCATTATTAGGAAAAGTGAAGAATTATCTGTGTGGGCTGTTATAATTTTTTTCAAAGTTCTCTTTCAAGATTGAAGAATTGGATTTTGAACTTTTAATTTTCTATTTTGATTATTAATTAAATAAATAATCGTACAGTTATTGTGTATTGTATAATTTGCATTTATACTATACATGAATATATTTATGTTAGAGAAAAAGTACCCGATGAATTAGTGATCGAGATTTTTCCAATGAAATCATGAAGAAATGCATGAAAATATTTCTCTAAGACAAGATTTTAATATATACCTAAATTTTATAGATCGGGATCAATTTCGAGCCACAATATATATTTATTAATTGGGTGATGCTATGAGTACAGGATTTTAAACAGACACCAAACAATAGGGGTGGGGAAATTTTGGCAATTTTTTAATCACATGTGGCCCACCCACATGAGATAAATTTTGAAATCCTATTGAAATTTTGGTATTTATTTTCTGTACTCAAAGCTTTATTCTTATTAATTCTTACACAATTTTGAGCCAACAATACCCACCAACCGACGCACTATATCAATGTGAGAATTATGATATTGAGCTTAGGGTCTTTTTGAGTCGGATTTTAATTTAAGTCAAAATCAAACAATCAATATCAATCACACCTTTCATAGGTCCCATTTCTTTTCAACCACACATTTCAAAAATTTATATCATAATCCACTTAAAATTTAATTTTAATATACACCAAACACCCTCTTAATCATGATCCACGTTACTGTTAACCTACCAAAAGGTGCAAAATTTTGCAATATTAAATGGAAGGGACTATTTGGTTGATACATTTAAGAAAAAATGTTAAAGAATAGGACGATTTTTGTCTTTGGCACTTGAATAAGTTTCGGTTTATTATTTTCTGTGGGACCAATGATCCCAACACAAGTGAGAAGACGCTCATCTATGACTATGAGTAATGTTATAATTATGCCTTGTTCTTTTTCGAGTACAATCTATTCCATTCTTTTCTTGAACATAATTAAAATGAATATCTACTTTAGTAATTATATAAATCATTTTTATTTCACAACTTTTCTTTTTTTCTTTTTTCTTTTTTAATGTAAAAATGTTACTAAAAAGACCGTTACACCTTTAAATAAATAAATAAAATGCATGACAAAAGAGCCGTAAAGGTAAAAGAAAAAGAATTTCCAAGTTGCTACACATTCTAAAAATTGAATATAAATAGTAAATACTACAAAATTTAGATTAAAAAAAGAAAAGAAAAATTATTAATTCTTATTCTCATCTTCATCGTCGTGTTGTTTATCAAAATTTGGGGATGAGAATAATTTATCTAGTTGTCATTTTCAATGGCATAGTAGTAACATGTTGAGTATCTAATGCAGTAGCCATTATCTAATGCTAAGACAAATGTATTAGCTGGCAGAGAACTACTGAAATAGGGAGTGGTGTAAGGGATAACTGATAGCACAAATTGCAAAGTATGGCAATCTATTTATTAGAAAGAATTAAATAATAAAGTTAAATAGCACAAAACGTCCCTACCTTTGGAATTGATTTCGAAAATCATCACTACCTTTCATTTCTTGACATTTA
>CAIGRQ010205949.1:0-16011 GCA_903798375.1 Fraxinus sp. D2006-0159 | reverse complement strand
CACCCTTATCAAACACACCCTAAGATCTAGTTTAAACCGGAAATAGTTCCAAAATATTGCAAGAATCATAATAGAAAAGGAATTCTAACTAATTAACGTAATTTGCGAAAAAATAAAATTCTCGCCCAAGATTTGGCCCTTGCGGCCGCATGGTTATATCCTTTGCGGCCGCATGGGCAAAGTGAATTTGCCCATTTCATTCTCGGGTTGTAGCCATGCGGTCGCATGGCTTTTTGAACCATGCGGCCGCATGGTTCAATTTTGCCTCCGTTTTGGCTTCTTGTTTTGACCGCTCTTCAATCCTTTTCGTCCATCGATTCCTTCACAAGACTTGTCCAATGGCTTGTCAACTCCAACATTTTGGACTTCATAGCTCGATTACAAGATTGTGTGGCTTCTTTGGCTTGATTCGAACCCCGACTCTTTCCCGAACTTAACCTTGACTCCTCCTCAATGTACTTTGATCCTTCGCTCGCTTGATTATACTAAAGTATGGAAAAAACCCTAAGATCTAGTTTAAACCGAAAATAGTTCGAAAATATTGCAAGAATCATAATAGAAAAGGAATTCTAACTAATTAACGTAATTCGCGAAAAAATAAATTTCTCGCCCATGGTTATATCCTTTGCGGCCGCATGGGCAAAGTGAATTTGCATATTTCATTCTCGGGTTGTAGCCATGCGGTCGCATGGCTTTTTGAACCATGCGGCCGCATGGTTCAATTTTGCCTCAGTGTTGGCTTCTTGTTTTGACCGCTCTTCAATCCTTTTCGGCCATCGATTCCTTCACAAGACTTGTCCAATGGCTTGTCAACTCCAACATTTTGGCATTCATAGCTCGATTACAAGATTGTGTGGCTTCTTTGGCTTGATTCGAACCCCGACTCTTTCCCGAACTTGACCTTGACTCCTCCTCAATATACTTTGATCCTTCGCTCGCTTGATGCCTCATTGGGATCACATCAGTTTCCATAATTCCGGCCCACATAGTTAAAATTACCACATTATAAGAATAAAACCCGTAAGGCGTACAACAGCCCAAGTGATCACTAACATATTGGACCTAATCACAGTATTATTGCAAACCATACATCTAACCTGTAAAATTCGCAATCAAATGGAAGCTCACAAAATAGAATTATTCTAACAATATACTGATTTAAGACTATTAGCCATGTTTATGATTATTTGGTTCCTATCAATTGAGTGAAGTGTATTAACCAGATTTTTTGAGAGCTTGCTAGGGAATCAACGAGCAAATTCACTTCATAGGTTGTTTGGGGATGATATTATTCTTATTAGACGTTCTAGACATGTCTAATCGAGTCACTCTAAGAGAGTGCCTAGATCATCAAGCCTTTTCATGATATTGAGAGCATCTATAGGGAAAGGGGTACAAATTCTCAAACTAATCCAATTTCAAGGATTGAAAGGGAAATTGAACTCAAGTTTATTACTTAAGCCATACGACATAGGAGATACCGCATCTTCAAAATTTGGTATGATTGAGAAAAGAGGCCAATGTTTTGAGCATATGAATTGCCTTTGGGGTTGTAGGGTGTACCAAATTGAAGACATGATCTTCCCCCTTATTCTCGACAACATTTGCATTACCACTCCATCCACTCTTGGACAGTGCCTCTTTGTAAAACAAACCTCTGTCTCTCAAAAAATCTTTCCCAGCAACAAAAATCAAAACCCTTTTGCACCCTAATTTCGAAAGTCTCGAATCCATACCCGGGTTCACCAACGGGTCATCCAAGCCCGTACTATTCGGATAAGCATGTAGCCAAATGTCTGCAACAAAACTTCTCCCATAAGTGTTACCATTTTCATTCCCGATTGGGTTCTTCCCTGTGAAATATGGGCAATTCAGAAAAATCCCACTGAGTTTTATGGGGTATTCTGGACTTTCTAACCCGACTCGTATAGCCATGTTGTGTACAATATTGGCTCCGGCACTATCTCCACCTAAATACACTCTTCCAAAATCAGCATAATTGTTAAGCCATACTTCATGCCGATTACCTTTAAAGTGAGAAACAACCCAATTCAGTGCAAGCCATGAATCTTCATAAGCAATTGGGAGGGGGTATTCAGGAGCCAATCTGTATTCAACCGAAACTGCAATAACATTAGCTTTTGCAACAAGTGAATTCAAATGCTTGTGGTATGTCGGCGAGAAAGCGGATTCCGTGAAAAAACCGCCGCCGTGGAAATAGACAAGTAGAGGGAGTTTGTGGGCAGTGTTTGTAGGAAGGTAAACCCTAGCTGGTATACTGAATTTGGGCGAAATCTGAATATCTTTGGATTCGACACCAGTTGTTGGATCAAATGATGGTGGAACTCTTTGTGTTCCTATGAATCTGTAAATTGTGCCGTTTTTGTACACACGTATGAAAGGATAAATCTCGTAGAGTATGTCTGTGGAGTTCGCTGCAAGTCCCATTGAGAGTGAGCAAGAAATGAAGACTGCTATCAAGATTTGCATGGAGCAGGAGCGCTTACGAGACATGGTGAACGATTACAATTCTGAGGAGAGAGTGGGGAGTAGAGGGTGACAGAGGAGAAGCGTGGACAGGATAAGGAGATTAAACCATCCAATCCAACTCATTCTATTTAGTATTTACGGTGAAAACTACACATAATCTTCCTACACACACAAACACGATAGTCGATAGATTGTTTATTAATAAAAATTGTGAATCCCGTAAAAAATATATAATTAAAATTAATTGTTGATTTTGACTTAATAATATTTAGAGAGTATTTGATGAGGATTAAAATCAAATTTTTAATGAATTGTGATAAAAGTTTTTGAAATGTGTGGTAGAAAAGATGTGATTGATATTAATTGTTTTACTTTGACTTATATTAAAATCTGATTTTAATCCGACCTCCAAACGGCCCTTAAATCAAATATTTATCTATAGCCGGCAATGACACAATTGTTATATCGCAAGATATTACTCCATGATTTGACATGTACATACAAAATGAGAACTTTAACAACTTGATATTGAATAATCATCAAAAAATTAAATTTGATTATAGCATGTTGAATGAGATTTTAAATTAAATGTGTCATATATAAATCAAACACGTAATATATATGTGCACTTATAACATGTTAAGTACGTACAATATACTCAATAATAGAGATATTTAGACACGTAATATATCTGTTTCACAAGGCTTACAAATACTTCTTACATGCATTGTGCAAGTGTGGAAAGATGACAGATGCACTGACGGAGAGACCATATAAATACCTTGGACTATAGCACCCTAAGGTTTGGACAAAAAATAAGCTTTTTATGGCCTTAAACAAGAGCCCTAAGCTTGGTTCTATGAGCTCGCTTCTACGCTACCTAGTTGGGGATTCTCGAGCTCAAAATATGGTTCTTCTTTGTACATTTATGCATCCAAGTATTCTATGGCCGCCTTGCTCATTTATGTTGATGACATAGTGATCAAAGGTAACTTTTCTTAGTTGATCTCTATATTTATTTCAGATCTTCATTACAAGTTTGCTCTCATAGACACAAGTGAGCTCCCTTTTTCTTTTTGGCATTGAGGTTACACGCAATGCTTCCGATATTCGCCTTATTCAAGCGAAGTACATTCAAGATTTTCGTATTAAGACTCAAATGACAGGTGTTTCTTCCATTGTGACGATGTTTTCCATTGCTTTCCAACTTTCTTAGTATGATGGTGTTCCCCTTGAAAATGCTACTTTGTATCTCAATAGCATTGGCGCTCTCCAATATCTCACTCTCACCCATCCATAACATAACTTTGTTGTCAACAAAGTTAGTCAATTCATACACCGACCTACTCATGCTCATAGGAAAGTAGTTAAGCGCCTCTTGCAATATCTCGAAGCCCAAACAAACTATACATCCTGGTCTAAATATAGCTCTTGCTTCTTCGTTTAAGTGTACTCATGGGTTACTGCATTTATCTATGTAACAACTCGAGACTCTATGATCAAGTCGTTGTATCATATGTACTATTCACTTTGGAACGACATCTTAATCCCTTATGAATTCTCATTGCGTTCCCCAAAATTTGAACACAACTATTTTTAATACAAAGCACGTTGATTTTTAGTATTTCACTATAGTTGTATAATGGTTCTTCACTTACGAAAACCATTAAAATCTTCACTATATAGTCATGTGACCTTAGTAAAAATATGTCTCATTTTAAACTTTTCACTTTCGCCTCAAATTGTGGAGCAATTACTTAATTTCATGGAGTCGGATATGTGAGGACAAATGATAATTTAGTAGAAATTAAGTCTGTTTTCTTTATGAAAACTTATTTTTCATCTATATTGAAATATTTGGAATCGAATATTTTTTTCTAAAGGTTGTGCATTATTTTGTTACTTGAGCAATAAATTGGGGGCCAATAGTACAAGTGGAAATTACAGAGATTAAGTGCTTTCAAGATCTCGATTCATAATTAAGAGTTACATTTTTTTATATATAAAAAATCAAATCTATGATATATTAAATATTATATCAAGTGAGAATCGTTTTTTGGACGATTACAACCCTATTACAATTCAATTATTTTAATAATACTTGACTTTTTGTTTTTTAATATGTATTTAATTTACAAACAATAATAAATATTACAAAATTTTTGTTCATGCATGTATTCATTGTTATTAAAGAATTAACATTCACATTCATTTAATTAGTATTAATTAGAATTTCACATTCACATTCACTTCAATTAATTAATATTAATTAGAATTTCAAATTCACATCCACGTTCATGTCCTTATTATTAATTCTCAACTAATTAACATTAACATTAACATTCATTTAATTAACATTAATTAGAATTTCACATTCAAAAATGAAGTTCGTTATTCACGTCCATGTATTCTAATTAGCATCCAGTTTCACTTAATTGAAAATTAAATTTTATTTATTTAGTATAAAAAATTTAACATTAATTGTCACGTATATATTTCTTTATATTAATTATAAATTAATTAGTATTCACGTTAATTCATATATCGTATTTGTTATTCATTTTCATTTATACATTTAGTTGTAATTCTAATACTCATGTTCAAATATGCATTTCACTATTTACATGCATGTTAACATTTATTTTCAAAGGTTTGCATTTCTCTCATATTTAGATCAAAAGGGTAAATGAAGGATCAAATATTACTTTCACAACATTTATAAAAAGTTCTAAAAGATTAAATTAAATCCAAAATCATATACAATTAATCACGGTATCTTGATCGTAAAAGACGTTAAGGTACCTGGAGCTGACTGGATAGAAGATGTGGTGGTGGCTGACCGATAGACAAAAGTGTCTTTTCAACTGAAGCGAAGTACGGGTCGAGGTGGAGATGAAACAAAGATGATTGTGAAGAAGAGAGCGCCTGTGTAAATTGGGGATAAAATTAGGGTGATAGAGGAGAAGTAAGAGAATCTGCAAACGGAGCGGGAGAATATTCCAACAGAGGCGAGTGGAGAGGACGGAGAAGAAGAGGAGGAGATGGAGCGTAACCCTGGTCTCTCCACTGGCGACTGTTGAGAGAGGAAAATATGTATCAAGTTAAAGAAGATAATTTGGGAGAGTTGGGGTTTATGACTGAGAGGGACAAATGAATAAATATCGAAGGGGGTGAGTGGTGGTGGATTGGGGGACAAGTTAAGGGATTGTCCTCTTTGTATTTCAATTTTGTGTTTTGAATTTTGAATTCATTTTGGATTTTGTGTTTTGAGTGTCCATTTTAAGATTGTTCAAATGTGTTCTTTTTGGCATTTTGAAAAACTTATTTTCAAAAACGCGTTTTCGAAAATAGGAAAAATAATGCATTTTTCACTGTTTTGAAAAATCGAAAATAGAAAACGGTAAAGAGAACATGCCCTAAATGTTTGTATTTCCAAAATTCGTTGTTGAAAAATTAAAATAACGATCTATTTTTCTGGCAGAGCATTAGGCCATTTAGCAAGCTTCTCCTCTTATTTTTTTTGCTTTTCATTCTCTTACTTATTTTTTTTTAAAAAAAAACTATACGTATTTTTATAAACAATTTTAGCTCCGGTTTGATGGGATTGAGATTAGATTTTTAGTAGATTTTGATAGAAATTGATAAAATATGTGGTTAAAAAGTTGTGGTCCTATAAAAAATGTGATTAAAAATAATTGTTAACTTTAACTTAAATTAAAATCTTGAATTTAATTTGTATCAAACAGGAGCTTAATAAAAGTTATGTTTTTATTTTCTTTTTTGAAACATTAATAAAATTTATTAAAAATGTTATTTGTTAACTAAGTTTTTTGAAAGGTTTTTATTAACTATTTGTTTAAACTGTTGTAAATAGGAGCATTCGCCTGCTCTCGATCCAGAATCGCATCCCCAATTTGGAAGATAGGAAGAGGGACCTCCTCGACGAATGAAAAGGGCTCATTGTGCGGGTCATCATCCTTAGTGACCGGGGAGACTAGAAGAGTCCTTAGACTCTTTCTAGAAGATTTCAGTAAGTATTCCATTGAAGTAAATTGGTGTGTTTTAATGCATGGCTTTCTTTGTTGTGTTAAGGCTATGTCCAGCCACATTGGAATCCATTTGCAGTTTGACAAGGTAAAAATTCTGATGAAAATCTTTCACAAAACGGTGTCAAACAGGCACTAAATGTTATCCTATGTCTTTTGTTTGCGTAGTAAATGATTTAGGTACAAGAACAACGACCATGATTCATGTTATTATTTCATTCTTGTAAAACGATAGAATGTTGGGCTGGAGCCTAACAACCTAAACCCACAGGCGCAGTCTGCCAGCTTGTGGCTTTACGTATTTGGGTTTTGATTCAAGTTACAAACTTGCAATAAAATCCATATTCAAATTCACCCATTTTCATTTTTACTAGCAAACAGAATTTCTCGATCGTGGGATTAAGATTATCTCAAGTGATTAAAGCGAATTCTTAACTCGCTCGGGAATCTACGAGCAACTTCACCTCATAGGTTGTTTGGGCATGATATCATTCTTATTAGACGCTCTAGACATGTCTAATCGAGCCACTCTCTAAGAGAGTGCCTAGATCATTAAGCCTTTTTATGCGGATCGAAACATACGCAACGAGGGATTTTACGACTGTTATAATTACGATCATCGTCTTTATCAAGTTTGCTGCATGATATTGAGAGTATCTACAGGGAGAGGGATTACAAGTGCTCAAACTAATCTAATTTCAAGGATTAAAAGGGAAATTGAACTCAAGTTTATTACTTCAACCATACAGCATAGGAGATGCCGCATCTTCAAAATTTGTTATCACTACAATATAAAAAGGCAAAGAAAGTGCAGGCTGCATGTCGCGATTTTCCGTCGTTGTAATTTTTTTTTTTCCGCCATCAACATTCCCCCACTCCGACTTTACTCTTTCTCCATTTTTCCATTCAACCAACCATACTCCATTCCATTCCCCACATTGACCAGTAAGATTCCTCCCTTCTTTTTCTTCTTCTTCCATTTTTTGAATTTTTTTCTCCCTACGTTCTTCTCTCTGTATCCTGCTGTAATTTTGTCAAAAAATTTCCGTTTAACCATCCCAAGACCTTGTTTTTGCAGTGTTCAAAGTTTTCTTTGTCTGACGTCTAAGATTGAAAAAGAGATTGCTCAAAATAGTGGTGAAATAAGGTATTTTCGTACCTAATACCAATTTTTTGCTATGAATCTGAGTATGGTGATATGTTTGTTGTCTATTTCATTGTTTCCAGTATCACAGCCAACACATGGTGTTCCGATGCAAGCCTTGAGGATTTCGAATATGCTAGGGAAGGTAAGTGATTTTGGAACAATATGATTTTCTTTTGTTTGTTGGAGTAAATTTGTATGTTTTATTTGAATATTTTGATTATAATACCATTCATTTTAGGAGGAGATTAATCATGGTTGTCGTTTGGTGATGGTGGCTGGTAATAAATATATTTAATCCAGGATGTAATAGATAGTGCTTTTACATATTGAGTGAAAATAGGTGATAAATAGACAGAGAAAAGTATAGGCTAAATATCCAATAATTAATTATAAGATTTTCGGGTTACTTATTATTTAGGCATGCATTCAAGGATATTCAAATAAAAAAAAAAAAAGTCTTCGTGGTGCTCAGTGTCTCCGTATGTCACGGAGACACATGTCATGCTTCCGTGTGGCATGGAGACACGCCCGTGTCTTCATGGCATGGACACGGTGCTCCGTGTCTCTGTGTGGCGCGGAGTTTGTGGAGACACGATTTGTGTCTCATCGTCTTGTCTGTGTCTCCGTTGCCCCCTCGACCCCATCCGAGGGCTCTGCTCTCTGACCCTTGCGAGAGGCGCAGTCCATGTGTGCTTTAATGTCATTCGTTCCTATTTATACGTCAAGTTTGTAAATATAATTTGTATGTCGACGTTTATAGACTTATTCTTTATTTTGTTACACACTTATTTTTTACATTATCCAATTAACGTGCATTGCTTATTCTTTATTTTATTACACACTTATATTTTACAACACACTTATATTTTACTACACACTTATATTTTACATTATCCAATTAAAGTGCAACGCACGTTTATCCCACTAGTGATTGAGAAAAGAGGCCAATGTTTTGAGCATACGAATTGCCTTTGGGTTTGTAGGGTGTATCAAATTGAAGACATGATCTTCCCCCTTATTCTCCACAACCTTTGCATTACCACTCCATCCACTCTTGGACAGTGCCTCTTTGTATAACAAATCTCTGTCTCTCAAAATATCTTTCTCAGCAACAAAAATCAAAACCCTTTTGCACCCTAATTTCGAAAGTTCCGAATCCATAGCCGGGTTCACCAACGGGTCATCCAAGCCCGTACTATTCGGATAAGCATGTAGCCAAATGTTTACAACAACACTTCTCAAAGGGTTACCAATTTCATTCCCGATTGGGTTCTTCCCTGTGAAATATGGGCAATTCAGAAAAATCCCACTGAGTTTTATGGGGCATTCTGGACTTTCTAACCCGACCCGCATAGCCATGTTGTGTACAATATTGGCTCCGGCACTATCTCCACCTAAATACACTCTTCCAAAATCAGCATAATTATTAAGCCATACTTCTTGCCGATTACCTTTAAAGTGAGAAACAACCCAATTCAGTGCAAGCCATGAATCTTCATAAGCAATTGGGAGTGGGTATTCAGGAGCCAATCTGTATTCAACCGAAACTGCAATAACATTAGCTTTTGCAACAAGTGAATTCAAATGATTGTGGTATCTCGGCGAGAAAGCGGAGTCCGCAAAAAAACCGCCGCCGTGGTAATAGACAAGTAGAGGGAGTTTGTGGGCAGTATTTTTAGGAAGGTAAACCCTAGCTAGTATACTGAATTCGGGCGAAATCTGAATATCTTTGGATTCGACACCAGTTGTTGGATCAAATGATGGTTGAACTCTTTCTGTTCCAAAGAATCTGTAAATTGTGCCGTTTTTGTACACACGTATGAAAGGAACAATCTCGTAGAGTATGTCTGTGGAGTTCGCTGCAAATCCTATGGAGAGTGAGCAAGAAATGAAGACTGCTATCAAGATTTGCATGGAGCAGGAGCGCTTACGAGACATGGTGAACGATTACAATTTTGAGGAGAGAGTGGGGAGTATAGGGTGACAGAGGAGAAGCTTGGGATTATATAGGACAGGATAAGGAGATTAAACCATCCAATCCAACTCATTCTATTCACGGTGAAGACTATATGTGTGGTGAACGATTACAATTCTGCGGAGAGGGTGGGGAGTAGAGGGTGACAGAGGGAGAAGCATTCTACTTCTAATTATAAATGCCAGAATTCCTGCATGTAGTACATCCAATCCAGTCTTAAATGACAGGATAAGGAGATTAAACCATCCAATCCAACTCATTCTTGCATGTAGTAATCCTATTCACGGTGGAAAACTATCGTATAGTTTGTTATCAATAATAATATTTAAATCAAATATTTATCTGACAACGACACAATTGTTATATTGCAAGATATTACTTCATGATTTGACATGTACATTCAAAATGAGAACTTTAACAATCAACTCGATATTAACAGCCTGTTTGATTACAATTAAAATCCAATTAAAATTAAAAATATGATCGTTATTGAGTCCACCCGTTTAATAAAAGTCAATAATAACGACTAATTTTTCAATTTTAAACCGATTTTAATCTTTACCAAACAGACTATAATTTTGATTTTAGTATGTTGATTGAGATTTTAAATTGAATGTGTTGTATATCAATTGAACACGTAATATATATGTGCACTTATAACATGTTATGTACATACAATATACTCAATAATAGAAATATTTAAACATGTAATTGACAAATATATTTTCTATACTTATTCGAGATCTTTAATCCAGAGAAAATATACATACACGGGGAAAATGGGCGAGAAGAAATTGGAGTCAAAAACGGCGACTGGCAGAGAAATATGTATCACATACATGGGGGAAAAGGGGGGGAAGAAATTGGAGTCAAAAACGGCGGCTGTGAGAAAAAATATACATACACGCGCAGAAAAGAGGAGAGAAAAGAGACAGAAAAGGACTGCTGCTGAAAATTATATTTACACAAAAAACGCACACAGCAAGGAGAAGAATATATACACACACAAAAAAGGGCTGCGAGAGGGATTTATTTAAATAATTTGATGACATATTTAAAGACAATTTTTTGTGTTTATTTTTACATTACGAGTAACTAATTTTCATATTTTGGTAAATAATGAAGTCGACTTATGATCATTTATTCTTTTATTTAAGATTTCTATGATTTATCTTATATGTGTTGGTTTTACTATGAGTTTAATACATTGAATTCATTGATCACGAATTTGATGATTATGTGAATCTCTTACGAATCAAGATGTAATTTTGAAATTTAAACAATATATGAAAATTCGATAAATTAGTATAACGTGTAGAGATACATATACTAATTATTGCAATCATAATATGAATTTTTAGAGTTAATGTTTCATTTAACTAAGGTTGATTCACATAGAAATATAAAATTTAGTTGGTTAAATAGGTTCAATTAGAACTCGAGATGGGTAAATTGAATACAATAGAAGAATTCGACCGAACACTATATTATGTTATGAATTTTGAAATAAGAATTAAGGTGATCAATATATGAAATTGTTATACCTTGATATTTATCCCGTATTTGAATCTTCAATCAACTGTTGTTTTTCAAAATTTTGATATTTTCAAGTAGTTAAAAGTAGTCAGAAAAAAAATCACAACAATCATAATTTTTTACTTGCTTTTATCAAATTGGGGTTAGGAAAAATAGATTAAGTTCTGAAATATAGTTCTCGTGGGAACGAAATCTGTACTCAAAGGTCTACTATACTGCTTGTTACGATATCGTACAATTGCGATGTTAAAAATGCAACAGTAATATATCTGTTTCACAAGACTCACAAATACTATCTTACATCGATTGTGCAAGTGTGGAAAGATGAGAGATGCGCTAATGGAGAGACCATATAAATAACTTGGACTATAGCACCCTAAGGTTTGGACAAAAAATAAGCTTTTAGGGCCTTAAACAAGCGCCATAAGCTTGGTTCGATGAGCTCGCTTCTACGATGCCCAGTTGGGGATTCTCAAGCTCAAAACATGGTTATTATTTGTAGAAATACACATCCAAGTATAATATGGCCGTCTTGCTCATTTATGTAGATATATGCATCCAAGTTGATCTCCATATTTATTTCAGATCTTCATTACAGGTTTGCTCTCAAAGACATAGATGAGCTCCATTTTTTCTTGGAATTGAGGTTACAAGCAATGCTTCTGGTATTTGCCTTACTCAAGCTAAGTACATTCAAGATTTTCTTAGTAAGGCTCAAGTGATAGGTGTTTCTTCCATTGCGACGACGTTTTCTATTGCTTTCCAACTCCCTCGGTATGATGGTGTTCCCCTTGAAAATGCCACTTGCAGTATCTCTAAGCCCAAACAAACTATACATCCTGGTCTAAATATAACTCTTGCTTTTCATCATACTGTACTAGTGGTTATTGCATTTATCTATGTAACAACCCGAGCCTCTATGACCAAGTCATTGTGTCGTACTGTTCGCTTTGGAAAGACGTCTTAATCCTTTATGAATTTTCATCGCGTTTCCCGAAATTTGGACCCAACTATTTTTAATACAAAGCAAGTTAATTTTGGTATTTCACTATAGTTGTATAATGGTTCTTCACTTACGAAAACCGTCAAAGTCATGTGACCTTAGTAAAAATATGTCATTTTAAACTTTTCACTATCGCCTCAAATTGTGTAGCAATTACTTAATTTCATAGAGTCAGATAGGTGAGGACAAATGATTATTTAGTAGGAATTACGTCGGTTTTCTTTATGAAAACTTATTTTTCATCTATATTGAAATATTTGGAATCAAATAGTTTTTTTAAAGGTTGTGCATTATTTTGTTACTTNCAAATTGTGTAGCAATTACTTAATTTCATAGAGTCAGATAGGTGAGGACAAATGATTATTTAGTAGGAATTACGTCGGTTTTCTTTATGAAAACTTATTTTTCATCTATATTGAAATATTTGGAATCAAATAGTTTTTTTAAAGGTTGTGCATTATTTTGTTACTTGAGCAATAAGTTGTGGGCCAATAGTACAAGTGGAAATCACATAGATTGGCTCATGTTTGGTATTGATTAAAATCAAATTTTAATATAAGTCAAAGTCAAATAATCAATATCAATCACATATTTTATTGGTCCCACAATTTTTCAACCACACATTTCATCAAATTTTATCAAAATCTACTAAAAAAAACAAATTTTAATCCCCATCAAACAACGCCTAAGTGTTTTCAAGATCTCGATGCACAATTAAGATTTACAAGTTTTTTTTTTTAAACCATATCTATAATATATTAAATATCACATCAAGCGAGAATCATTTTTTGGACGATTATAATCCTATTATAATTCAATTATTTCAATAGTACCTGACTTTTCATTTTTCAATATGTATTTATTTTACAAATT
The DNA here is from genome assembly GCA_903798375.1 of Fraxinus sp. D2006-0159. NCBI lineage: Eukaryota > Viridiplantae > Streptophyta > Magnoliopsida > Lamiales > Oleaceae > Fraxinus > Fraxinus sp. D2006-0159. The sequence goes on along the minus strand of CAIGRQ010205949.1, from coordinate 2,941 downwards.
ATAAAAAATATTACAAAATTCCTATTTATACATGTATTCGGTGTAATTAATTCTCAAATAATTAACATTCATATTCATTTAATTAGTATTAGTTAGAATTTCGCATTCTCATTCACTTCAATTAATTAATATTCACATTCATTTAATTAATATTAATTAGAATTTCAAATTCACATTCACGTTCATATCCTTGTTATTAATTAACATTAACATTAACATTAACATTCATTTAATTAATATTAATTAGAATTTCACGTTCAAAAATGAAGTTCGTTATTCACGTCCATGTATTCTAATTAACATCCAGTTTCACTTAATTGGAAATTAAATTTTATTCATATAGTATAAATATTTTAGTATTCATTGTCACATATATATTCATTTATATTAATGTTTTAAGATTTTACAAGAAAATCCGGAATCCTTGTACAAGATCTTCTGTTTTTCCATTTTTCCTTTAAATCTGTTGATGTACTTTAATTCTGTTAGTAAACTAGCAAGAATTATATGTATGCTCTAATACCACTTATTAGGAATTAATGACGATATTGTATGGTGCAATATGAAGTAAAAATCACAATATAAGAAGAACACAAGAAAATTGGCAGAGGAATGGAAAAAGAAAACAACAATATTGTGTATCTAATGCTATTCAAAGTCTATACAAAGCCATAATTTCGTGGAGTATATATAGGACACAAAATAATATATTTTAGATGTAAGGAGGATAAAAAATAAATCAGAAAAATGGAAACAAATTTTCACGGATAATATCGGCGCTAGAGCAACAAGCACACGCGGTGCTCGCGCGGTTGGTGAGCGACAAACTCCCTGTTCTGAGCGCTCGAGCAGGAGATGAGTGTTTAGTGAGCCAAAATGCGACGGCTTTTTCTCCTTGGTCCATCTTTAGACTTTTCAAGGTCTCTTCATCCAAACCAACTATAATTCAACCAATTCCCTTTTTTTTAATTCTTCTCCCATGGTGTGTAATTAAGTATTTAGTTAGGATGAATGACTACAATAGTGGGGGGCATTTCTCTTGTTTTTACTTCCATTCTCAATGCGTGAATTAATTGGCCACTAATTCATTGATTTTGTGAGTGATAATTATGTAGAGATACTAATTATTTGTTTAGACCACGTAATAAAAGTCGAGAACTAGTATAAAAGTGTAGAAATATCTTTTCTAGTTAATACGATTATTACATGGATTATTAGATATTTAATGCGTTTAACTAAAGTATATTTTGATTCACATAGAGATATGAAATTTACTTAATTAAATATAAATAATTTGAATTCGAGATATGCAAATTGAATATGCTAGAAGAACTCGATCGGATAAACATAATCAATTGTATAAAACTTGGTAATTGAGATTAAGGAAATAGTTTTGGTGAATTCATGAATCCTAACACTTCAATCATCATATAGAAAATAAATTTTAGTAAAAAATCACAAAAAGAAAATAACTTCTTCTATTTTGTTTTAAATCAAATTGAATTTATGAATAATTTAACTAATTGTTAGATAATAGTTCTCATAGTAATGATTATCCGGACTCTTAGATCCACTTTATTACTTGTTACATTTTGTACACTTGCAAGATATAAAATCGACAACAGTTATCAATCAAATTAACTCGAGATGTCTTATATGAAGCATATTTAACTTGCGACAAGTAGTATTATGTACTGTCAAAAGAGTTCTCCAATATCAAGCAATAGTTAAGCAAGCCATGATCTTTCATGTCAAACTGTTTTTTGAGATACTTTTTGAATTCACCAATACCTTGAAAGTCATTACCTATAAATAATCATACCATCAACATAAAGGAGAAGAATAAGACATTTATCAATTTTGCAAATCAATAGGGCATGATTGTATGAACAAGAAGAACGGCTAAATTGATGAACTGTCTTACTGAATTTTTCTAACCATGCATTAGGAGCTTGTTTAAGACTATACAAACCTTGTCGACACTATAAACTTATACACAAAATGAACTATCCCAAAATGGAAAAATATTTCATCTTGGACACAACTGTAAACTTCAAAAAAACAAAACTAAGTTTTCTTTGTTAAGTTTCCTGCTGAATACATGAAGTGACGACTATCTTCGCTTTCTCTATTCCTTAAAATGCTTGCACGTCTAGTGTTTCCTTCCCAACCTTGAACAATTTAGCTAGAAGGTTATTGTGACGAATGTTATTCTTAATTGATAAAGTATATATCGGGTTTTAATACACAATAAATTCGAGAAATGATTAAAAGCAGTTGTTGGATAATTTCCCGGGACCATAGACTTGGCTCAACCCGAAAACAACCAATTTTGCTTTAGGTTAGCCTAAGTTAGTGAGCCCAATTGGATGGTGACATGTGAGTTAGTTGGGACTTAGCTATTAGCCCATTTATTTGACTAGCTTGGGCTTTTAGTTGGCAGTCCAAATAATATGTTTGGCCCATTTGGAGAGGAGTTCTTTTTTCGGCCATTATTGGAGGTAACCTAATGCATCAAGGGAAAAATTCATAAATCCCACTTTAAGTTTACCCCAATTCAAAAATAAGAAAACAACTTTCACATTTCAAAAATCAGATTTTTGACCTATACATACACATATATATAAATATATAAAAAGATATATATATATATATACCCACCAACTTCCACCACCCCCACCGCTCCGACGATTACTCCGACGACTACTCCGATTTCTGCGACCGTTCTGGCGACTATTCCGGCGACTACTCCGATTCCGACGACTATTCCGACGACCGTTCCGGCGACTGATCCGATTTCGACGATCGTTCCGACGACCGTTCAGATTCCGATGACCATTGATGGTCACAGCTTACCTGCTGTATGGTCACCGTCCAGGTCACAAGTCATAAGTCACAAGTCACAATTCAGGTCATAAGTCACAATTCATGGTTATTTGTT
>CAIGRQ010205918.1:0-27662 GCA_903798375.1 Fraxinus sp. D2006-0159 | reverse complement strand
ATATTATATTGTTAAATTCAGAATAAACTAGATAAAAAATATTTTGGTAACCCTTCAAATCAAAAAAAAGAAAAAGAAAAATATATGTAGTAGATTTGGGGCGTTACACTTCCTTCCTCAAATAGTTGGATACACGCCTGCAAAAATGAAAGATTAGGATAAGAGAGACGTTGAGCATATGGTACAATGGAAATATGACTTTATAAGTAGTAACTTCGTGCATTCTTCTCGATAATCGACTCTATCTTGTTACACAATTTAGTTGTACGTGGGTGTGACGAGTGAATTGGGGCTAAGGTTTTTTAGAACTTATATTGGGAACGCTTTATTAGGTTTTAAAGAAGTTCATGGGGTCGTAGAAGTCGCATTTCACATATAGCGATTTGGTGATTAGATGGTTGACAAATTTATAATTTTTTTAACAATTGTAACTTCCTACATAAAATTTTCATGCGATACATTAGCAGCGGAAGGAAAAAAATGGTGGATGATGGATGGAGTGCAATATTTCAAACATGAGTGACCATTGGAAAACAATTTGAAGTTTTATGAGTGAACTGTAGCTAGTGCAGGTTGGATAAGTAATGAAACAATAGTTTGACCGATTTGTAATTTTTTTAACTGCAATAACTTGTATTCACGAAAATATATTTCAAATTGAAATCACCGCAAGTGTACGATTCGTTAACAAATAATAAAGTGAAATTTGAGTCTAAGTATCGTCCCATAAAGATTGATTAGTTCAATTTCAATTATTGCAACCTTAATTGAAACAAGAATAATACGATGTGATTGTTATGACAAAATTATAACTAAATAAGCATTTATGCCTTATGAGTAAATTAACTAAACTAAATGTAATTTATTCTAAAGACAGATTAATATGTTTAATAAATAACAAACGTATTGGGCTCCCGAATTCCCATGCAATAATCAGTTTGAACTCTAGTTCTACACATTAGCAACACGATTGAATTTTGACGAATCAATATGCTTATTTTATTTAACAATATATTTCGAATAATGTTAAACCTACTTTTATATACGACACAACTATATTTTTATGATGAATGCGAACATATAAAAGTGTGTGATTTTTTATGAACACTTAAATATTCATTTAAGGTATAGCGGTATATTTCTATCCCCTATTGGACCCTATGATAAATTATATATGTCGAATCTATTTTCCTTATTTCGAATGAATAAAATAGGCCACCAAATTTACACAACTAATGTGCACTATAATTGTGGAGAAAATAAAATCATATAAATTGTTCAGTATCCAAAATACGTGTTTCAATGTCAAATATATAAAACTAAAAATTAAAACTCATATCACACGGTTAATTGTTCTCCTAATACATAGAAAACTAGCCTTACATTTTATGAAAGAGAAAACAAAAAGAATATCGAAGAATCGACATCACCCAATATAATTCTTGATTTTTTTTTTCTCGTGCTCTTGGATTCGATCTTTGTGTCATTCGCTTCTTCTGTGTTCCAAAGGTCTCTTAGAATGTCTTATGATGCATTCTAGATGGCTCTAGGGTTTTAAAACACGACTCAAGATTTGTTTCCATACGAGTTCTTTTGAAATAAGGAAACCATATTTTTTCCTTCAAAATTGTACTATGCGACCGTATAGAACAATAAAATTCTCTGAAGCACTACATGCGACCACATAGTTCAAGAAAACTTCAATTCTTTGTATTTTGGTCCCCAAACTCCGTTTTCTCATTTTTTTTTTTGTCACTCTCTTTTCTTCCAACACTTCATTCCTTTACTCTGTTAGTTTTTGACTCCTTCACATCTTCGTTTCTTCTCCCAGGTAATCTTTCGATTATCTGCACTTTGGTTTTTGAACTTTGATTTTCTTCTATTTTAGTCATTTTTGCTCCTTTTTCCTAAATTTTACCATGTTCATCAATGTTACCACCTTACAAAACAAAATTTATATAGAATTAAGTCATATTTCGATATAGTTACCAGCAATTATTCATGTTTTGTGAACTAAAAAAATGTGTAAAATGCACTTATCAACTTGCCCCCATCATATTTCCATTAGCCACGTCAATAAGATTACGGATTTTTGAGGATGATGGATGTAGTGCTAATAGACAAAGTTCAGTGAGTACTATGAATCACTTTGAAGTGTAGTGAGTAACCCCATGACTATGATATAAATTAGGTGATTATTGAAACAATTAACTCGAAAAATAAGTGTGTAATATCCTATTCAAAAAATTATTTTTCTCCAAACTCATATTCAATCATACATTTCAAGAGATGTACAACTTTTAATTACATATTTTATCAAATTTTGTTAAAATCTATTAAAAATCTAATTTTAATCTTCACATAACAAGGGCTAACCTATTTGCACGAGTTCTTATCGATAGTTAATATTAATATTTGAAAACTAGCCTTTGTTTTATCCACATGTTTTTTAGAAAAAAAATGCAATAGTGTTTTGACCCTATCTCAACGATCAATCATGCTAATTCAACGCTCTTTTTTTAAACTTTTGGTTGACAATTATACTTGATAATATCACATTCATCTATTTCAAAAATTGTTTTAAAAATTAATGGTCTAGATTTTGACAATATCAATGTTGTCATCCATCATTGTACCACAATTGTACAAATAGATTAATTCTTCAACCATGCATTTTTCATTAAAACAATATTACCCGTAAATTCAAAACATTTCCTTATTTTTTAATTACATATTTTTCATCAATACACTATTTAAGAATGTATTTTTCTTGAAAAAAACGGGGTTCGCCTTAATTTAATAAGGATTGACTTCTATAATGTGTCGAAATAATTAGCCCCGATTTGATGCCCGTTATTTAAAGAGATAGAGCGAGATATATATATTTAAATAATATTTTTAGGATAATACGTGATTAAAAAGTGTGAAAATTTTTGAATTTACGTATAAAATATTTTATTACGTGAATGTGTAATTGAAAATTATCCTATAAAAAAGAGTTTTAAAACAAGAATTATTCTACAGCAACATACATAATGATGGACATAATGTCACGTAACATTCTATTATTGGATCGTTTTAACACGGTCAACATCTCCATCAAATCATTTATTATCAACTGAGATCATATCAATGCATGTATTTTAATTTTTCTGTCAAAGTAACAAAATCCGACCCAAAACTGGGACTCAGATGACACCAGAAAATCCAAAGTCGGTTCACCAATTTTTTTTCATTTTCGTACAACTTTATTACCAATTTCCTATTGGTTTATCAAAAGCCACATAAAAAAAGGCAACCAAAAAATTCAAAAGAAAAGCTTGATGAGTAAGCTAATAGAATTCATCCCACGAATTTCACCGTCATTGCCTCACTGCATATAACTTTCCACCAGCACTAAACCCCCACTGAAAATTCACCCCTTTTGCCGGTCGGACTTTACAGTTCTCTCTCTAAAATAAAAAATCTCATTTCTCGCGAGAGCTTCCTTTGCTCTCTCAAATCGAATTATCAAATTCTAATGAACAATTGTTATTATTGATCAAAAATGGCGGAGGAGATCGCAGCACTCGTTAACGCTCTATCGTCTGATGATCTATCTACCAAACTCCGGTCCGTTGAGTCGGCGTCTTTGCTCAAACTAGGGTTTAAAAAACTCTTCTCGATTCTCAAACAATCGGTCAAACTGATTGATTATGAGAACAGTACGGGAGATCGTAACCTAGGGCTAGAAGTTTTGGATCAAGCTCAGATTCACGCCTTGGCTTCTGTCTCGCTTGCCGTTGTTAATGCTTCGAGATTGTTACCAAGTATTTTCCTCGTTTTTTGAGTTGAAAGTGATCGATTTAAACCTGTTTTTAGGTGTGGAATTGATTGTATATAATCTTATTTATTTTATTAAATGGCAGTTGAGCAAGTGGAGCCAGTAGTGGTAGCGGTGCTTCAACAGTCGATTGAGTTTGCGCTGTGTTATTTGGAGAAATCCGTCCGCAACAGTGATGATTCGAGTCTTCAGGTTAGTATTTCCTTTAAGCAAGGTGTTTCCTGCTCGTCTTTATTGTTATTTGCTTTGTTTAACTTTTTTTTTTGGACTCATGACCGACTGTTTCTCTACCTTGGTTTGCAGATTCTGCTGTGTTTTATCAATAGTGATTTTCAATTATATTTCAAAGTTACCTATAAATACTTCTAAACGCTCTGGAATTACGATTGTTTTCTGTCGTAGAGATTCACCCAATATGAATTATGATTGTTTTTGAGAGTGATGATCGGAAAGTTTCTGATTTTTCACATGCTTTTGAAACCTAGTATTCCTTTAAGATTTGGTGATGGGATTTGAAATTCCCAAGGGGTCCTTAACTTCGTCACGCAAAGGAATCAGCTGTTCTTTTATCTGAAAAAGGTGCTTTCGTTTCTGTGTTTTGCATGAGCTTTTGCCTTCAGTTTCGAAGATGTGCAATTTACTTGAAAACATGTTAACCTTGTTGGTGCAGTTAGTTTCACTACTTCTGCAGCTATTCTTTAGCGTTTTGTGTTTGGTCTTTGCATTAAATCCCAATTCATTTTAGATGTGTTTTCTATGTGTATCTCCCAGATAAACTGCTTTTGCTTCCAACTGACATTTGTTTCTCTTTCAGAACATTATTGTACAGCTGTTGGAGGTACTATTAGTAGATTCAATGGATAAGGAGTTGGATCTGTCACAGTCTTGCTCTACAAAAATTCTTGTGGACTTGTTACCGAATGTTGTTGATCAAGGTGATACAATTGAGTGGCATGACTATGTGAAGTGCTTGCTTCAAGGTACTCCTCAAAAGTAACATACCGATTCTTCTTTCCTTGCCTTGAATCTTTAAATTTTCTAATTTTTATTTGTGTCTAAAAAGGGGATAAATGCTCCAAGGAATTGGGAGCAGACGATTGCCTTGTAATGACATTGGTTTCTGAGCGCATGCAAGTCTTTAATACGAATTCACTTAGTGGACATTCTTTTCACGGCAGTCTTAATAAGGTCATTACACTCTCTCAGCATTGGGCAACAGTTCATTTGAGATGCATCCAACATCTTATTTTAGTCTGTAGACAGCTCTTAGAACTTCCCCACTCATTTGATGAGAAAACAGAATCTCTCAATTTGCGGAAGAGATTGTCTTTTTGTGTGAGAATATTCAAGTTACTGGGAAGTCTTGTGAAAGATAATCCATGTGTTGACACTGATGGCTCATTGTTGCGAGCCGCTGCTTCCTTTATTGATATATTGCCTAGTTTGTTCAGGATCAGTATTGAGTTTGCAAACAACAATGCTGTTGCTGAAAGTAGTCCTGAAAGTTTGGCCGTGCTATTGTTGGAAGAATTTCTTGAAGTCACACGGGTAATTTTCTGCAAGAATTACGTGTTTCAGAACATGCAAGCATGCATAACAGCTTCTATCTTGGATGCACTGGATTCTAACGTCTGGAGGTACAATAAATCTGTTGCTAATCCTAAGGCCCCTTTGGCTTACTTTCCTCGGGTGGTTGTTTGTATTCTTAAACTCATTGTGGATTTGAAGAACCAACCATATCATATTTTCAATTTGGATGAGCTGAAGATAGGTCAAAGTGATAGTTGTGTTGGTGTCGATTCTCCTTCATGCCAAGTTCAATCTGAACAATTTTTTCTGCTGAAAAAATACTCTATCGAGGAGTTGTTAAGGACAATATTCCCTCCTTCAATTCAGTGGCTGGATAATCTGATGCATCTTGTTGTCTTCTTTCATTATGAGGGTGTTAAAATAAAACCACATTTGGAAAGATCGTGTTCCAGTGGTACAAAAACATCTGTCATGTATGATGCAGAAAATGCTGTTTGTCATGAAGATGAAGCCCTTTTTGGCGATCTTTTCTCTGAAGGTGGCCGCTCTGTTGGATCTGCAGATGGGCTTGAACAATCTAATGCTGCCGCTAGTTCTAGTTCCAGTTTCAATAACATTCCAGTTCAAGCTGCAACAGAATTACTAAACTTTCTGAAAAGTTGTGTTTTTTCTCCTGAATGGCATCCTCCATTGTACGAAGACGCGTGCAAAAAGATCGACGAGAATCATGTTGATACATTGCTTTCGGTACTTAATTGTCAGGGCTGTTATTCTGAAGATAAAACTTGTGAAAATGGGCTAACTCCACCTGAACAGAGGAAATTCGGGCACATCCATGAACTGTGCTTTGAATTATTGCACAACCTCCTTTCACACCGAGCTTTATCTGAGTCTCTTGAAGAGTCTATTGTTGAGAAAATATTGATTGTTGAGAATGGTGCCTATATGTACAATGATCAGACACTTGCTTTGCTTGCCCATGTTCTTTTGTGCCGCTCGGGTTCATCTGGTACTCGTTTAAGGACCAAAATTTACAAGATATTTGTAGATTTTATCCATGGTAAGGCAAAAACAGTTGGTTCAGGCTGTCCTGGCCTCAAGGAACTTCTTGACGATCTTCCATCTCCATTTCACATTGAGATTCTTCTAGTGGCATTTCATTTTTCATCTGAAGAGGAAAAGGCTGAGCTGGCAAAGACAATATTTTCTTCACTTAGATCAATTGAGATTCCCTCTGCAGGTTTTGACAGCATGCAGTTGTCTTGCTGGGCTTTACTGATTTCAAGGTTGGTTTTAGTACTTCGTCATATGATTTATCATCCACGCACTTGTCCATCATCATTGCTTTTGGACTTCAGAGCCAAATTAAGGGAAGCCCGGGAGTTACACATGCCTAATAATCTAAGTTATCTGTCATCTTGGACAGCTGCTATGTTCGAGGATGTGACAAGTGTGTCGGTAAAAGAAACACCTGGCAACATTTTGCTTTATCAATTGATTGATATTGCACCACTTCCTGCTTCAGTATGTAGAGATCGTCCTGGAGTTGATTGCTTTGGTTTAATTTGGGGGGAGATATGTGCCTTTTTTTCATGGATTCTTGGATTTTGGAAGGGCAAAAAGGCTGTGAAGGCAGAGGACCTCATTACTGAACGGTATCTTTTTGTGCTTTGCTGGGATATCCCAATTCTTGAACCTTCTCTAGAAAAGTGGCGAGCTCGCTTCAGTGACCCTAATGTTTCAGATATTTTAAATATGGAACATTTTCATTATTTTAGTCATTCAGTCTTGGGTCACTCTGCTACAACTGGCAAGTATTCTGATATTCCAGATGTGATATTGAGTTTGCTTCAGCACTTGAATGCTCTGCTCACATCTGTGGATGTTAGGGAACTAGGCTGGGATTTTCTGAGGTGTGGGTCATGGCTCTCTTTTGTACTCGCATTACTCGGTACTGGCTTCTTGGAGCACCACGAGTTGGATTCTATGCCAATGGTGAGTTCCAATTGGCCTGTGTACACATCTGGAGATGCGGAGTTTTTTGATTTCAGTAAAGGCCTCATTTCCAAAGCCTTCACTGTAAATCAACTTGCAGTGGTAGTTCGTATATTGTCATCTTTGTTGCAGCAATACTTGGGATTTTATCAAGGAGCTTTTACTTCAATCTTCGAGAATGGCCATCACTCTAGTGATACGCTTTCTCCTCTGTTGCTTCTCAAATATGCTGGTTTTGACAAAAGTATGCAGGACGAATTCCTTGAGAAAATGGGGATCAATCCATGTCAGTTGGAGTCTTTATATGAGCTTCTGTCTAAGTCTGGCAGAACTGTTGACAAAATGGCTGTAGGAATTCGGTCTAAAGTCTTTTGGGAATTTGTGTTGCATGGGTTTCCCTTTCAACTTCGAGTTCCCAGTGAAATTTTATCTTCTTGCATTCTAAATATCAGTGGAATAGTTAATGTTCTGGATGGACTGCTGAACATCAAGGAATCTAGAGGAATCATTTGGGAGGAAACGGATGTTATCAGATCAATTCTTGAATCAATCTTGACAATTAAGTGTGACAAGGTATTTGAAAGCCTTAGCGGAAAATGTGAAGCCATTTACCAAAACTTGAGTGAGGTCTTCATAGGGGTTGACTTTAGCAGCTTGTTCATTATGATGCGCATGGAAGAATATTTTCAAAGTGTCTATAAAGCAAAAGATGTTGATAGCAGTATCCACGAATGTATGGTTACAAAGATGATTGATGTTGTTAACAGCCTGAGAAGAGATCCTTCAAGAACTGATGTTTTCAAATTTTTCCTCTGTGTGGATGATATATCTGAGAAGATTAAGAATCTTTATGGTTCTCAACGAGGCGACATACTGGTTTTGATCGATTCCCTAGGTTACTGCCATTCAGAATTTGTTAATATGAAGGTTCTCGACTTTTTTGTGGATATTTTATCTGGGGATTTGTATCCTGTTGTCAAAATCAAGTTACAACAGAAATTCCTTGGCATGGCTCGTCCTTCCCTGTCAAAATGGCTAGAAATGAGGTTACTGGGATCTGTAACAGAAGCACCCACTGGCGTTCGATGTGCAAAAGGAACTTCAGTCTCTTTAAGAGACTCGACTATGAATTTCATTATGTGCCTTTTGTCACCCAATTCTGAATTCCCGTTGCACGAACTACACAGTCATATATTTGAAGCAATGCTCCTTTCACTTGACAATGCATTTACTCTCTTTGATTTTAGTGCTGCAAAAGGCTATTATAATTTTGTTGTCCAACTCTCCAAGGGTGAAGCCTTAATCAAGTTGCTTCTACAGCGAACTGAGATGTTGATAGGGAAACTGGCTGGGGATGAACATTTGCTTCAAGGACTGAAGTATCTATTTGGGTTTCTTTCAACAGCTTTAAAAGATTGTGGGTTGACCCTGAACACAATTGAAATGTCTTCTGGAAAGCTGGGTTCAAGCAGTAGTTCTGCTTTGGGGTCTTTGACATCTAGGTCCCTTGGTTCGAGAAAAAATCCTGATGCCTTAGTTTCGTCTGCTAATCAAGGAGGGTCCATGTCGCTGGATTGCGATGCAACTTCTGTTGATGAGGATGAGGATGATGGGACATCCGATGGTGAGGTAGGTAGCATAGACAAAGAAGACGAGGAGGATAGCAACAGTGAGAGAGCCCTGGCATCTAAAGTTTGCACATTTACATCCAGTGGCAGTAATTTTATGGAACAGCATTGGTACTTCTGTTATACATGTGACCTGACTGTCTCCAAAGGCTGTTGCTCTGTGTGCGCTAAAGTTTGCCATCGTGGTCACCGTGTTGTGTACTCGCGCTCCAGTCGTTTTTTCTGTGACTGTGGGGCCGGTGGGGTTCGAGGTAGCAGTTGTCAATGCTTGAAACCTCGAAAATTCACTGGAACTAGTAGTGCACCAAATCGAGTTACTGGTAACTTCCAGTCTTTTCTGCCTCTAACAGATAATGGTGATCAGTTGCCTGAAAGTGATACAGATTTTGATGAGGATGTATCAATGGACCTGGATAACGCTACCAGGTTATCTATCCCAAAGGAGGTTCAAGATAGGATGCCACTGTTGCTCAGGGAACTTGAGCTTGAAGATCGTGTTTTGGGAGTTTGCTCGTCATTGTTGCCTTGTATTATTGGTAGAAGAGACTCCAACCTTTCTAAAGATAAGAAAGTTTCTTTGATTGAAGACAAAGTGCTTTGTTACAACAATGACCTGTTACAATTGAAGAAGGCCTACAAAAGTGGCTCATTAGATCTGAAGATAAAAGCAGATTATTCAAATGCGAAGGAACTGAAATCTCATTTGACAAGTGGTTCTCTTGTTAAATCCTTACTTAGTGTCAGTTCCCGAGGTCGACTGGCAGTTGGAGAAGGCGATAAAGTTGCCATATTTGATGTAGGGCAGTTGATTGGACAAGCCACAATTGCTCCTGTGACGGCTGATAAGGCTAATGTGAAGCCTCTTTCTAAGAATATAATTCGTTTTGAGATTGTACACCTTCTTTTTAACTCACTTGTAGAGAATTATCTTGTTGTAGCTGGCTATGAAGATTGCCAAGTTCTTACACTGAATAATCGAGGTGAGGTGATTGACCGCTTGGCTATTGAACTTGCTCTACAAGGTGCATATATCAGATGTGTGGATTGGGTTCCAGGTTCTCAGGTTCAGCTAATGGTGGTCTCAAATAGATTCGTCAAAATATACGATCTATCTCACGACAATATCAGTCCTATGCACTATTTCACGTTGGCTGATGATGCAATTGTTGATGCAACTCTTTTTGTGGGTTCTAAGGGTAGGGTGTTTCTCATAGTTCTCTCGGAGTCGGGCTGCTTATACAGGTTAGAGTTGTCAATGGAGGGAAATGTTGGGGCACAGCCTTTGAAGCAAAGCATTCAAATGGATGGTGGAAACAAGCATGATAAGGGCTCCTCGCTATATTATTCATCTACTCACAAGTTGCTATTTCTGTCCTATCAAGATGGGACTACTTTGGTCTGCCGGCTTAATCCAGATGCAACATCAATAGTGGAAATGTCTTCTGTATTTGAGAACGACCCCGATGGAAAGCTTCGGCCAGCTGGGTTGAATCGATGGAAAGAGTTGCTGGGTGGCAGTGGCTTATTTGTTTGCTATTCTAGTGTGAAATCAAATGGTGTACTGGCTATTTCTGTTGGGGAACACGAAATACTTGCACAAAATTTGCGGCATGCTGTTGGTTCAACCTCACCATTGGTTGGGGTTTCTGCTTACAAGCCTTTGTCAAAAGACAAAGTCCACTGTCTTGTTTTGCATGATGATGGAAGCCTTCAGATTCACTCCCACATCCCAGCTGGAAATGACACTGGAACAAGCGTGATGTCAGATAAGGTTAAGAAATTGCGATCTGGTATTCTTAAAAATAAAGCTAATGGAGGTGTAAAACCAGAATTCCCACTTGACTTTTTTGAGAAAACTGTCTGTATAACTTCAGATGTTAAACTTAGTGGGGATGCCATCAGAAATAATGATTCTGAAGGAGCTAAGCAAACTTTGGCATCTGAAGATGGGTTCTTAGAGAGTCCTACCTCCGCTGGATTCAAGGTATCATTGATGTGTGATTTAACTTATTGTATCTTTTGAGACATTTTTAACTATTGTTGAGATGTGATGTGATTTTAGCCCGTTTTGCATCATCATAAACCATAGGTTAAGAGAAATTTTAGTGACCTTTTTGTCTACTCTGCAAATGATTTGTGGGTTTTATATAATCATCCGTGAACTCTTCTTGGCTTTCATTACAGTGATGTTATGCTCTAATGAAATCCATGTGCATAGTAGTTATTGTATCATCATGTACAAGAACAGTATTGAAACAAGCATTTAAGAGGAAATTCTACTAGAGAAAGTATCTTCTGTACACTCTTTTAAGATTTTGGAATAGTATATCATTCTGGCATTTATAAGATTTTCGCTGTAGATGCCTCTACATGTATAACAGAAACTTGGTCTAAGACACCGTTTGGATACAATTTATAAATTGGTTTTTTAAATTTATTAATCGAAGTCAAAACATTAATTCAATCAAACGTTCATAACTACCACTCATTATTATCTACACACTACTATTCCTCTTTTTATTCCTATTTATAACTTTTTATAAATTTGTCAAATGGAGGCCAAATAATTTAATGAGCCTCGTTGGGCAAATTTATAAATAGTTTATAAATAGGAACATTGAGAGGAGCACTAGTGGGTTTCACAAAATGTGTGGATAGTAACGAGTGGTAGTTATGAATGTGTGTTCAAAATTAAATTTTGATTTTTGACTGAATTTATAAACTGTATCCATACGGAGTGTAATTTTTTCGACAATATCTAACATCGGTGAAGTATGACTTGAAACAGGTAATCTAGATTTCTTGCCATGAGCTTTTTGTTTGTTGAAGATTGCTTTCTTATGATTTTCAAACTTGTTTTCGTTACAGCATGTGCTTTATGACTTGCCGTAGGTGACCACAAAGCACCTTATGCATGCTTGACTTGACCCTTGTGTGAGATACACTTTTTATCTGCTCAACTCAGCTTAAGCTAATCTTACATGTAGGTATAGTGAATTTTTCTCGGAGTATGAATTGTTGATGGATGGTAATTAATCTTTCAGGAATTGTTAGAACCAGTACATGGGCATTCATTTCTAACTTGCCAATTATTCTGCAAACTAAGACAACACTACATGTTAATGTTATTTATATTCAGTTGTTGTTCTCCAGTATTATATTTCTATGTAATTCTTACCTGTAGTTTGCTGTTTTGTAAATAATTTAACTTATTTTTTGAGAACTCATGAACTTCAATAATTCATTTTTCGGCCTTTTTCTTCAGGTAACAGTCTCCAATTCAAATCCTGATATTGTAATGGTTGGTTTTCGTGTGCATGTTGGCAATACATCGGCGAGTCATATTCCTTCTGAAATTACTATTTTCCAAAGAGTGATAAAATTAGAAGAGGGTATGCGATCTTGGTATGATGTTCCTTTCACAGTGGCCGAATCACTTCTAGCTGATGAAGAATTCACAATTTGTGTTGGTCGAACCTTCAGTGGATCTGCGCCACCCAGAGTAGACTCCTTAGAAGTTTATGGACGAGCAAAGGATGAATTTGGTTGGAAAGAGAAGATGGATGCAATTCTAGACATGGAAGCTCGTGTTCTCGGTAATTCATGGGGCGCAGGATCAGGGAGCAAGTGTCGCACTGTGCAATCTGTTTGCTTGCAGGAGCAGGTGATGTCTGATAGCCTCAAGCTCCTGTCCCGGATATATTTATTGTGTAAGCCACAAGGGTGCTCAAAAGTCAAAGAAGTTAAAGCGGAGTTGAGTAGGCTCAAATGCAAGCAAGTGCTGGAAGCAATATTCGAAAGTGATAGGGAGCCTTTGTTACAGGCTGCTGCTAGCCGTATCCTGCAGGCTGTATTTCCCAAAAGAGAGATTTATTACCAAGTAATCCTAGACTTCTACTTTCGTCACACTGGTTTTCTATCGAGTGGTTTTATTCACGTGATTGTTTTAAGTGTCGATGTCATGCTTGGAAACTTGCCTAAATTATGTTTACAATTTGATGGTTAGGTTAAGGACACCATGCGCCTTACTGGAGTGGTGAAAGCCACTGCCTTACTTTCTTCAAAATTGGGAATGGGAGATACTACTGCAGGGTGGATTATTGAGGAGTTCACAGCACAGATGCGCGCAGTTTCTAAGATTGCACTGCATCGTCGCTCAAACTTGGCTACTTTCCTTGAGAATAATGGTATTGTTTCTTAAAATTACAATCTGCAGTTTTGAGTTTGCATTATCCGTGTCTAGTTCTTGTGTGTGATTATTATTATCCCCTTTTTGGTAGGGATTAAAATCAGATTTTTAGTAGATTTTGATAGAAGTTATGAAATGTGTGCTTGAAAAGTTGTGGGTCTCTTGAAATGTATTAAAATTAGTTGTTGACTTTGGCTTGGATTAAAATCTTGATTTTAAGTTCTACCAAACAGGGGCTTAATACTACTAGGTATGAGCATTGAACATTTCTCTTGATCCTGGGACATCTCTGTTATTGAGCTTTAAGTTCTGAAAAAAAATAAAAAAAATACAACTAAGTTTGTGTTTCATGTTAGGGTGGAATGTTTGTCAGCAGCCTTAGTTCTTCTTTCTCTTACTTCGAGGAAGATTAGGGAAATTTAGAAGGGCTTTGCATGTGATTTTTATTGATAGTGAAAGGAGGAATAATGTAAGAATATGCGACAATGCTACACTCTTAACGTATTTTGCTGCCCATTGTGCCAAGGTGAGTCAGAAACAGTTATATCTGCCAGGACTTCTATCTGTTGAGGTAATTTGTTGTAGGGCTTCTAGGAAGATTAGGGCGACATTGTAGGGCTTTGCATGTGATTTTTATTGTTAGTGATAGGTGGAAACATATTCTGAGCTATTTTGCTGTCCATTATGCCAAGGTGAGTCAGAAACAGTTATTCTACCCCTGTTGTTACAAAAATATGATTTATGGAGAAATAAAGAAATAGATCGAACCAAGTATATCTTAGCCTTTGAAGGAAAGGTAAAAAATGACATTACATAATAACATATATTTTTTTTTAAATAAAAAGAAAAAAATCCTATTTGGGGTTGAAATGAATTACAATTAAGCCCCTGTTTGTCCCACATTATTTTTTTCATTCTCATTTTTCTACTCATTTTAAACCACACATTCTTCAATAAAATAATATTTTCCATCATATCAATAACATTTTCTTCTTTTTCAACCACATATTTCTCGTCACATCACTTCAAAAAAATGCATTCTCTTATTTTAATGTGCACCAAACACACACTAAGAAAGAAAAATAGGATTTTGGATTTAAAATAATGCCATGGATAAATCCAAGCGATCTGCCAGGACTTTTATCCGTTGATACACTGAGCATGTAGTAGGATTAATTCCCCAAGCCTGAGCTCATGAGTACTGTAGGTTGTTTCTTAACACCATATTAGAAGTTAATTAAATTTTTAATTATTTGAAGTTATGATTTGCCCTCACACGTTTCAACTATATACTTCCACAAGGGATGAATTGATTAGGTAAGAGGTTGTTGGCTACTCTTGCATGTTGCTGAGATATATGCCTGTAGTGGACATTGTAAGGCTGTGGCTTGAACCTTAGGGCTGCCATTTTGTATATAATTATCGGTGTAGGTTTTTACCAAGTCTAGCCTTTTTGCTTTCTGTTTCGTGGGTCGCGAAACTCTTTACTGCTATATGGTCCCCTGACTCCCAAACAGACACGGAAAAGAAGTAAAAGCTAAGCATGTAATAATATCTTAACATGCCATGTTGGCTTTCCGACTTGTACTGCACATTTTGTTTGTTTGCCTTCTAGGGAGCAAAAGTATCTTTGAAACACTTGAGTGCAGAATTTGTACTATTATTTTTCCTGTCTGATCTGTCAACTGGCTGCAATTTGATTTATCTTTATGTTTTCTGGTCATTTCCTGAACTGATGTTTTCTTGCTTACTTCTGTACTTGTTCTGAATGATGATCCATCATGTTTTTAGATCGATGATTTATAGATGAATGGTTATGCATTACTTGAGGAATTGTTATTGCATTTGTATTTTTGTTTGTGATGTTATTTTGACCTACTGATGTAGGTTCTGAAGTAGTTGATGGACTTATGCAAGTACTTTGGGGAATTCTGGAAGTCGAGCAGCCGGAGGCACAAACAATGAACAATATTGTCATATCATCTGTGGAACTCATCTATTGTTACGCCGAGTGTTTGGCTTTGAGTGGAAATGATGCAGGAAAAAAAACTGTTACTCCTGCTGTTTTATTATTGAAAAAGCTTCTTTTTTCTACCAATGAGGCTGTTCAAACTTCCAGCAGGTAAATATGATGATTAAATTTGAGAATTTGAACATCTCTTGTGCATATTACGCATGCACCTAATATCTTCCATTTCTGTTCCCAGCTTGGCCATATCTTCAAGATTGCTGCAGGTTCCCTTTCCAAAGCAGACTATGTTAGGTGCAGATGATGTAACAGAGGGTGCAACTTCTGTTCCCATGCGTGCTGATCGTACAAGGACAACTAGTGGAAATAACCAGATTATGGTTGAAGAGGACTCCGTTACTTCATCCATTCAATACTGTTGTGATGGCTGCTCAACCGTTCCCATTCTGAGGCGTAGGTGGCACTGTACTATTTGCCCCGATTTTGATTTATGCGAGACATGTTATGAAGTGTTAGATGCAGATAGGCTTCCTCCCCCACATTCTAGAGAGCATCCTATGACAGCAATTCCAATTGAAATAGATACGCTGGGTGGGGATGGGAATGAAATTCACTTCTCCACTGATGATTTAAGTAAGTCAAGTTTGTTGCCAGTTGCTGCTGACATCAGCGTGCAGAATTCTACTCCATCAATCCACGAGTTAGAGCCTAGTGAGTCTGGGGAGTTGTCATCTTCAGTAATCGACCCTGTTACCATTTCTGCATCCAAAAGGGCTGTCAACTCATTGCTCCTCTCTGAGCTCCTTGAACAGTTGAAAGGATGGATGCAGACCACCTCTGGCATTCGAGCAATCCCAGTTATGCAGCTCTTCTACAGATTGTCCTCTGCTATTGGTGGACCTTTTGTGGATGACGCAGAGACTGAGGACACAAATTTGGAGAAGTTAATAAAATGGTTTCTGGATGAGATAAATTTGAACAAACCTTTTGTATCCCAAAGTCGTTCATCTTTCGGGGAAGTCGCTATCCTTGTCTTCATGTTCTTTACGCTTATGCTGCGAAATTGGAACCAGACTGGTGGTGATGTTACTGTGTTAAAATCTAGTGGGTCTGGCGACACACAGGACAAAACTACCATCCAGATGTCTGCTTCATCTACACTGGACAGCCATGAGAAAAGCGATTTTTTTTCTTATCTACATAGGGCTTGTGGATCTCTCAGACAGCAGGCTTTCATTAATTATCTCATGGACATTTTGGAGCAGTTGGTTCATGTTTTTAAGTCCTCTTCTGACATTACTGACACTTCTTATGGGTTAAACCCTGGATCTGGCTGTGGTGCGCTATTAACAGTCCGGAGAGAGCTACCAGCTGGCAATTTCTCACCATTCTTTTCTGATTCATATGCCAAATCTCATCGTACAGATTTATTTGCAGACTACCATAGACTGTTGCTGGAGAACACTTTTCGACTGGTTTATTGTTTAATTCGACCGGAAAAGCACGACAAGGGTGGGGAGAAAGACAAGTCATACAAGATTTCTTCTGGCAAAGATTTGAAGCTTGATGGGTATCAGGATGCTCTCTGCAGTTATATCAACAACCCTTATACAACATTCGTGAGGAGATACGCTAGGAGGTTGTTTCTGCATCTATGTGGTAGTAAGACACACTATTACAGTGTTCGAGACGGTTGGCAGTTCTCAAGTGAAATTAAAAAGCTCTACAAGCACATAAACAAGTCGGGTGGATTTCAAAATACCATCTCATATGAGAGAGGTGTCAAGATTGTGAAATGCCTCTCCACTGTAGCCGAAGTAGCTGCAGCACGACCTCGGAATTGGCAAAAATATTGCTTGAAGCACGGTGATCTCTTGCCTTTTCTCATGAGTGGAGTTTTTTCTTTTGGAGAAGAGTGCGTTGTTCAGGCTCTGAAACTTTTGAATTTGGCTTTTTATACTGGAAAAGAAACGAGTCACTCTTTGCAGAAAGTTGAAGGAGGAGATGCAGGTGTCGGCTCAAATAAGCTGGGGGTACAATCCCTGGACTCAAAGAAAAAGAAGAAAGGAGAAGATGGAAGTGAATCTCTCATGGAGAAGTCTTATATGGATATGGAACCGGTATTAAATGTTTTTACTGACCGGTGCGGTGATTGCTTAAGGCAGTTTATTGACACATTTTTGTTAGAATGGAATTCCAGCTCTGTGCGTGGAGAAGCCAAGTCTGTTCTGCTTGGGGCCTGGCATCATGGGAAACATGGATTCAAGGAAGATATGTTGACTGTCCTCTTGCAGAAAGTGAAATGCTTGCCATTGTATGGTCAAAATATTGTTGAATATATGGAACTCATCACCTCCTTACTCGGGAAGATACCAGATAACAATTCGAAACAACAGGAAAATGAAATTGTCGACAAATGCTTGACCCCCGATGTGATTAAATGCATTTTTGAGACGCTACACTTACAAAATGAGCTTTTGGCTAATCATCCCAATTCACGCATATACAACACCTTGAGTGGTTTGGTAGAATTTGATGGTTACTATCTTGAGAGCGAACCTTGTGTTGCCTGCAGCTCTCCTGAGGTCCCATACAGCAGGATGAAGCTAGAAAGTTTGAAGTCAGAAACAAAGTTCACTGATAATCGTATTATTGTGAAATGCACTGGTAGCTACACCATTCAGAGTGTGACCATGAATGTTCATGATGCTCGCAAGTCCAAATGGGTAAAAGTTCTGAATCTGTACTATAACAACAGACCAGTCGCAGACTTGTCGGAGTTGAAAAATAATTGGCCACTTTGGAAGCGGGCAAAGGTTTGCCATCTTGCTTTCAATCAGACAGAGCTGAAAGTGGACTTCCCAATTCCGATAACGGCATGTAACTTTATGATTGAGTTGGATTCTTTCTATGAAAATCTTCAAGCATTATCCCTTGAACCATTGCAGTGTCCACGTTGCAGTCGACCTGTCACTGACAAACATGGAATTTGTGGCAACTGTCACGAGAATGCTTATCAGTGCAGGCAATGCCGTAATATCAATTATGAAAATCTCGATTCCTTTTTGTGCAATGAGTGCGGGTACAGTAAATATGGTCGTTTTGAATTTAATTTTATGGCTAAGCCAAGTTTTACTTTTGATAGCATGGAAAATGACGAAGATATGAAAAGAGGATTGGCTGCAATAGAATCTGAATCAGAAAATGCTCATCGGCGATACCAACAGCTTTTGGGATTCAAGAAACCTTTGCTGAAGATCGTGTCAACCATTGGTGAGAATGAGATGGACTCTCAGCAGAAGGATTCTGTTCAGCAAATGATGGTCTCTCTTCCTGGCCCCTCCTGCAAGATTAATCGTAAAATTGCTCTTCTTGGTGTCCTTTATGGTGAGAAATGCAAGGCAGCTTTTGATTCTGTGAGCAAAAGTGTTCAGACTCTTCAAGGTCTCAGACGAGTTTTGATGAATTATTTGCATCAGAAGCAATCCAATAATGCAGTTACTGCCTCCAGATTTGTTGTGTCAAGATCTCCAAATAGTTGCTATGGGTGTGCTATTACATTTGTTTCACAATGTCTTGAGTTATTACAAGTGCTATCGAAACATCCAAGCTCCAAGAGGCAACTTGTTGCTTCTGGCATTTTACGTGAGTTGTTTGAAAACAATATACATCAGGGACCAAAAACGGCCCGTGTCCAAGCCAGGGCAGCGCTCTGCGCTTTTTCTGAGGGGGATGTGAATGCTGTGGCAGAATTGAATAGCTTACTGCAAAAGAAGGTAATCTACTGTCTTGAACATCACCGGTCTGTGGACATTGCTTTGGCAGTACGCGAAGAGTTGATGGTGCTTTCAGATGTGTGTTCTTTAACAGATGAGTTCTGGGAGTCTAGGCTGAGAATTGTCTTCCAGTTGTTATTTAAATCCATTAAACTGGGTGGAAAACATCCTGCTGTGTCTGAGCACGTTATCCTTCCCTGTCTGAAGATTATATCTCAGGCATGTACTCCCCCAAAACCTGATACAGTGGATGAAGAGCCAGTGACCGGAAAGCCTGCTCCAGTTTCAAATTTAAAAGATGAAAACAACTCTAATATCTCTGGATCTAGTGGGGTGATCAATGGAAGTAAGTCGTCGGAGCCAGTAGAGAAGAGTTGGGGTGGTTATCCAAAGACTCAAGATATTCAGTTACTAAACTATTCTGAATGGGAAAAAGGAGCTTCATATCTTGATTTTGTTAGGCGACAATACAAAGTTTCTACCACAGTAAGAAGTGGCCAAAAGTCTTGGGCTCAGAGGAGTGATTACCTGGCCATGAAATATGCTCTCAGATGGAAGCGGCGTGCTTGTAAGACAGCTCAAAGCGAGATAAGATCATTTGAACTGGGATCATGGGTTACAGAACTCATATTGAGTGCTTGTTCACAGTCTATAAGATCTGAGATGTGCATGCTAGTGAGTCTGCTTTGTGGCCAAAGTTCATTGAGACGGTTTCAGTTGCTAAACTTGCTAATGTCTTTGTTACCAGCCACTCTTTCCTCAGGTGAAAATGCTGCAGAGTATTTTGAATTGCTCTTTAAAATGATAGATTCAGATGATGCACGTCTTTTCTTGACTGTAAGAGGATGTTTGAGCACCATATGTAAGCTAATCACCCAGGAAGTGAATAATATTGAATCCTTAGAGAGAAGCCTCCGAATTGATATCTCACAAGGTTTTATTCTTCATAAACTTATAGAGCTCCTTGGTAAATTTTTGGAGGTACCTAATATCAGATCAAGGTTAGTGCTTGACACGATTTGATACATAGTGGAACTTTTTTGTCAATATTTTAAGTCACATAATTTTTTGTTGTGGCAGATTGATGAGAGAACAATTGTTATCTGAGATTCTTGAGGCACTTATTGTGATCAGGGGCTTAATTGTGCAGAAGACGAAGCTCATAAGTGATTGTAATCGACTTCTGAAAGAACTTCTTGACGGTCTTCTGCTCGAGAGCAATGAAAATAAAAGGAAGTTCATCCAGGCATGTATAGGTGGCTTACAAATTCATGGAGAGGAGAGAAAAGGACGTAATTCTTTGGTATGTAGCGAAGTTCTCCCTTCTGCCTCTTGCTTTAGCCAGAATTGTCCTACTTGGCACAAATTGATAGGGTTAATTTGAGGTGCACAGTAAAAAATGATTATGATTCGATATTTGACAACCCTTTTGGCCTGGAA
Source organism: Fraxinus sp. D2006-0159 (assembly GCA_903798375.1). NCBI lineage: Eukaryota > Viridiplantae > Streptophyta > Magnoliopsida > Lamiales > Oleaceae > Fraxinus > Fraxinus sp. D2006-0159. The sequence continues at coordinate 7,312 of CAIGRQ010205918.1, read as the reverse complement.
ATAATTTGAGGTGCACAGTAAAAAATGATTATGATTCGATATTTGACAACCGTTTTGGCCTGGAAAAAAAAAACTAGCTACTACTAATTTACTTGTGATGACTTTATTTGGAGAAACCAATTTTTTCTTTTGTACTTCCAACTGGTGTAAATAGTTCGGAAGGGATGATCTGACCATGTGTTTGGTTGTACTAAATAAACCGGCTTTTTCTATGCTCTGTGCAGTTTATCTTGGAGCAGCTCTGCAATTTGATTTGCCCATCAAAACCAGAGCCTGTATATCTTTTGATATTGAACAAGGCGCACACACAGGAGGAATTTATTAGGGGATCAATGACCAAGAATCCATACTCAAGTGATGAGATCGGTCCACTCATGCGTGATGTAAAAAATAAAATTTGCCACCAGTTGGATATGTTAGGTCTCCTTGAAGATGACTATGGCATGGAACTGCTAGTTGCTGGAAATATCATCTCCCTCGATTTGAGTATTGCTCAAGTTTATGAGCAAGTTTGGAAGAAATCAAATGGTCAATCTTCAAATACATCAGCTGGGACAGCATTCCCGTCCACTAATACAGTCACATCTTCCAGAGAATGTCCTCCAATGACAGTGACTTACCGCCTTCAGGTTTGCTTCTACAGTCGTAATGTAATAGGTTACAGTTATATCTGGGTTTTTCCTTCCTATGATTGTCTTCTGTGGAAACATTATGGTGGTCCGAAGTATCTGCTCTCTCTACTCTGATACTGGAAAGACGTAATAATTTTTCTTTTCTTGCATTCAAATGATAAGCTCTTCAAATTGTAGGGATTGGATGGTGAAGCTACAGAGCCGATGATCAAAGAATTGGATGAGGATAGAGAGGAATCCCAAGACCCTGAGGTTGAATTTGCAATAGCAGGCGCTGTCCGAGAATGTGGGGGACTTGAAATTCTGTTGAGCATGGTTCAGGTATGCTAGTTACTTTGATAGACCTTCACTTGTTTGTTTTAATATACTTTCTTTTACTTTTTTATCTTCAAACTTCTGGCTGTATTCCATTATGCTTTACCATTCCTAGTTTTGAACATGCTATAATATTTTTTTCTAATACTGCATTTTTGATTAAACAGCGCCTGCGAGATGATTTGAAGTCCAACCAAGAGCACTTGGTCTCTGTGCTTAACCTGTTAATGCTTTGTTGCAAAATAAGGGAAAACAGAAGAGCATTGTTAAGATTGGGAGCCTTAGGTCTACTCCTTGAAACTGCAAGGCGTGCCTTCTCTGTCGATGCAATGGAGCCAGCTGAGGGTATTCTCTTGATTGTGGAGTCTTTAACACTGGAAGCAAATGAGAGCGATAATATTAACATCACGCCAGGGGTTACAGTCGCTACTGAAGATACAGGTAGCGGTGAACAGGCTAAGAAAATAGTTCTCATGTTCTTGGAACGATTATCTCATCCTTCAGGACTTAAGAAGTCAAGTAAACAGCAGAGGAACACAGAGATGGTTGCCAGAATTTTACCATACTTGACTTACGGAGAACCTGCGGCCATGGATGTTCTCGTCCAGCATTTTGATCCGTACTTGCAGAATTGGAGGGAATTTGACAGGTTGCAGAAGCAGTATGAAGGTAACCCTAAGGATGAAAAAATGGCTCAGCTGGCAGCCAAACAGAAGTTTGCCCTGGAGAATTTCGTCAGAGTCTCCGAATCACTGAAGACAAGTTCCTGTGGAGAGAGGTTGAAGGATATTATACTGGAGAAGGGGATAACTGGTGTTGCTGTGCGGCATCTGAAGGAAAGTTTCGTGTTCACTGGGCAGGCAGGCTTTAAATCTAGTGCAGAATGGACATCTGGGTTGAAAATGCCTTCTGTTCCACTTATACTTTCAATGCTTAGGGGGCTGTCCATGGGTCACTTGGCCACTCAAAGGTGTATTGACGAAGAAGGAATTTTACCTTTGCTCCATGCTTTGGAGGGCGTTTCTGGTGAAAATGAGATTGGGGCAAGGGCTGAAAATTTGTTGGACACTCTTAGTGACAAGGATGGAAACGGTGATAGTTTCCTGGCAGAGAAAGTGCGCCAGTTAAGACATGCTACTCGCGATGAAATGAGGCGTCGAGCTCTAAGGAAACGAGAGGAGTTGCTTCAGGTATTTCTTCTCGAACTCATTTGCAGTTGCCTCTCTTACAACAGTTTATTTCTCTGCGAACTGCATTCATCTTGTTTGCTACCTAATGGTACTAAAATGATCTCTGTAATAGTCATTTAGGAATGGAGTTTTTTGTCCATTATTTTCTTGACCCATGTAATTGTAGTGTTAACTGACAAGGTTTTGATGAAAAAAAAGAGTTGAACATGGATCATTAATTTTCAAAAATTAATTCAGAAGCTTTACTTGTGGAGTTTTCTTGCCATTTGAAGCTTTCTACATCCTCATGAAGGTGCATTAGTCTCTTCTACATTATCTTTAAGACAGTAAAGATTTGTGTGATATATTATGTCTTATAAAGCAGACTTGAATTCAGGAATTATTTCACGTTAATGAGTTATAGTGATGAACTTTTATTGGTGGTAATACTGTCCTATTTTTGACAGGGACTTGGCATGCGTCAAGAACTGGATTCAGGTGGTGGTGAACGAATTGTAGTTGCTCATCCTGTCCTCGAAGGTTTTGAAGATGTTGAGGAGGAAGATGGTCTGGCTTGCATGGTTTGCAGAGAGGGCTACCGGTTGCGACCTACTGATTTATTGGGTGTATACACTTACAGTAAGCGGGTGAACCTGGGCATTGGAACTTCAGGAAATACTCGTGGAGATTGTGTTTACACGACCGTGAGTCATTTCAACATCATACATTTCCAGTGCCATCAAGAGGCTAAAAGGGCAGATGCTAACCTTAAGACTCCAAAGAAGGAATGGGATGGAGCAGCCCTCAGAAATAATGAGACACTCTGCAATAATTTATTTCCATTGAGAGGTCCACCTGTTCCTATCGGACAATACATAAGATATGTTGACCAATATTGGGATTATCTTAATTCTCTTGGACGTGCTGATGGAAGCAGACTCCGGTTGTTGACGAATGACATTGTTTTGGTAAGCTGCCTCTTTCATTTGTTCTATTTGAGTTTACTACTTCCGGCTATTTTTTTTGTTCCTTATTCTGTACTTTTGCACTTGTGTAATTGCACATTGAAATATGGCAGATGCTAGCTCGTTTTGCCACTGGCGCATCATTCAATGCAGATTGTAGAGGTGGCGGTAAGGAAAGCAACTCCAAATTTTTACCGTTCATGATACAAATGGCATGGCACCTTTTGGATCACGACTCTTCCCAGCGGCATAACATGGCCAAATCTATCAATACCTATTTGTCTTCGTCTACATCAGAATCCAAAATGTCTTCTCCTGGTACCCAGCCATCCAGTGGGACAGACGAAACTGTTCAATTCATGATGGTGAGCTCGCTACTGTCAGAATCATACGAGTCTTGGTTGCAACATCGACGTGCTTTCCTACAGTGTGGAATACACCATGGATACATCCAGCGTCATGGACGCTCGATGCATCGTTCCTCACTGAAAACAGATACGAGCGCAAGCAGCCTCTCATCAGAAAGTGGAGGATCTAACGAGTTATTTTCCACCATTCAACCGATGCTTGTTTATACTGGCTTGATTGAGCAGCTGCAGCATTTCTTCAAAGTTGGAAAATCTTCTGGTTTAGACGATGCCCAAACACAAGGGACGACCTCCAAGGAAGAAGAAGGGGAAGACGAAAGCACACAATTGGAAGCTTGGGAGTTGACGATGAAAGAGAAACTATTAAATGTGAAAGAAATGGTGGCTTTCTCCAAGGAGTTGCTGACGTGGCTCGATGATATGACTTCTGCTACAGATTTACAGGAGGCATTTGACATAATCGGTGCTCTATCCGATGTATTAAGTGGTGGCTTTACTCGATGCGAGGATTTTGTTTACGCTGCTATTAATGGTGGGAAAAGCTGAAGGATACCATTGTCTGTAAACAAATTCAAATGTGCAAGGGTTTTTGATTCCATTAATGAAATCCTGTTCATGCAGTCAAGGTTGGATTTCTTTCTTTAGTAAGACGTTCTGTAAAATCAATTTTGACTTTCAACTTGGGGCGAAAGACAAGGAAAACAATAGGAAGAACTCACAAAGACGTGGCCAAATGACCCACCCCACAGACGACCCATCTCTTTCCTTCAATAATGCTTTCACTTAGCTAATTTGTATGAGTAATTATTTCTATGTTTCTATATAGTCAGTAAATTTTCAAGTATCAAATTAACATAGGTGTGATTATACCATTTCTATGTGCATTCATTTCCATGTGAAAAATCTGAACCCTGCCACGTGTGAATATTAATGCTTCAATAAGTTCCACTCTTGTCAGTAATGAAATGGAAGCATCAAATTGCCCATGTGAATTAAAAAAGTCAGTTAAATCTTTAAAAGAGCCATAAATAAATAAATGGACAGTAAGCTATAAAACCAAATTCATTTATTTGTTATTTTTGTACACCAATCACTTCCACTTATTTACTTTACACCTCCATTTCAATTTCTAGGTCATTGTCCATTCTACCACCAATTGAATTTGTCTAATCCCAATCAGGAAATCTGACTAAAGTTCCAACCACAATATGTGGGGGGTGACCACTATCAATTATCGTCAATTTGTACCATCAAATACAGGTTTCAACTCATGCCTTAATGGAAACAAATTATTTCAATTACAACATCACCAAAAACTAGCGCATTAAGTTCACTATGGGGCATTTAAATCCCTTCCCACTCATTTCTCCCAATCTTGTTTATCCCACTAATTCAATATAATATCAGCACATAATGAAAAAAAATAAAAATAGAGACTACTTAATTTTTCTATTTGATTCATTTTATGTCAGCCGTGAAATGATGTAACTGGCCTATCGAAGGACATGGAATACAAGATTACGTGATTTATGTGTTGGTACATAGATATGTGCAAATCAAATCATACATATATTGCAATGTTTGGGGGTGTTGAAAATGATAATTGTGTTTTTAAGTAGGTGTTGAAATTTGAAGTCATCGAATGAAACGGAATACAGGATTACGTGATTTATATGTTGGTAAATATATATATGTGCAAATCAGATCATACACATAATGCTATGTTTGGGGGTGTTGAAAATGATACTTGTGTTTTTTTAAGTAGGTGTTAAAATTTGAAGTGATCAGATGACACGGAATACAAGATTACGTGATTTATATGTTGGTACATAGATATGTGTAAATCAAATCACACATGATGCTATGTTTGGGGGTGTTGAAAATGATAATTGTGTTTTTAAGTAAGTGTTGAAATTTGAAGTGATGTACTTGTCTTAATGAGTCAGCGTATATGATTGTTTCAATGTGATGTTACATTTTTATAAGATTTAAAACCAAATAAAATTTTAAATTGGGTAACAACATATCGCGACCCTCTTTCATAGTTTAATTAATTAAGATAGTCCCTAAGTTTTGGTTAAAATCATTCATTAATTATTTTACAATTAGTAAATGAGATATATCGTCAAAACCCACGATATAAGGAGCATGATGACGCTTGAAACTTAAAGTTGACAACTAAACATGTGAATTACACTTGTTATGATAACACCAAAACTTCACATCAAGGCAATAACTTACAACCTCTCTACACCACTTATGTCCACGTTAGGTTTGATCGATGGGATAAGAAATAGATAGGCGAAGATAATTATTTTAGAACAATGATATATGAATAGAACAAAACTTTCCTTGCTTATCCAAAATATGGTGAAGAATTTCACACCATGATGCTCAAAGCCAAATAGTGTACTGGTCTTTATAAATATGGTCTTTATAAATCACGAGTTGCAAAATATGTATCAATTCTTTCTGAGTTAATTAATGCACATGTCATTCAACATATCTCAAAAAAGAAATTAAAAAAGGACACAATTTATATTTTTAATTCCACACGATATTTCGTGTTCGAATTTTCTTTAATCGCTCTCGATATTTCTGATATTTATATTGCATTTTTCTCAACTTAATTCTATAACGACGAAACTATCTTTACGTCAAAACATCATTGAATGGAAGCCATCAAGATCATAAAGAGTTGACTTGAAAAGAATTATGAAGTTTTTCGACTAAGTGGAGTTGATGGAAACTCCACACTTCACTTCATGATTAGAATGTGAATAAAAGCAAAAACAAACGATAAAAGTGGCTTAGAAGCTTAGTCATAAGTTAATCATTGAAGTTTCTCTTTGTGCATGAATGTGACTCACTGACTCAGAAAAAAGTCTAAGCATTCTCATAGTCAGGAATCTTAATTGTAGTCATGACTCATAATTAACGTCATTACTTTTTCCTTTTTTGGGTTTTCGAGGTCATGTATTAAATGATAATTAACGCCTTAGATTCGTCATTTTTGGCGTAAAAATAGCGTCAAAATCTGTCCCTAGAGTTCACCTTTTTCTGCTATATATTATTCTTAACATCACCAATTCATAATCTTGGTTCGTGCCTTTTTTTTCACTGTCCTTTAGGGCCAAGAACTGGCACTAGGAGCATCAGTAACTCAAGGGCCTTGAAATTCAATTTCATCTGTTTGAAAGTGAGTTTTTTTATTGTGTAAACTGAAAGATAGCAATGAAAAGATTTAAGTGAAGGAGTGGAATTGGGTTACGAGGATGAGGTTTTTGGGTGAAGTGAGAGTAGAAAATACGAAGTTTTTTACATCTTCTCATGCTAAATTGAAGATATGGATTTTGAGGGCAATCACTACTTTATTGCTTTGGACTTGTATAATTCAATTGGTGGCATTAGGAGAGGTCTGGGGACCCAACTTGTTGAAGAGTTGGCCTTCTTGTTCCAATCCTCCTGATGCACACACAGAGGCTAATGTGTCTTTTCCGCGTCGAAAAGTGCAGCTTCCTCCAAAGAGTGAGCCATTGGCCTTTTAACTTTTCACTTTCCACTGTTATGTGACTTGTTAATTAGGTTTATTGCACATGACATGGAATTTTATGCTTGAATTTCAATTTGCTTTGTGTTACCTGATACCGATAATTCGTTACTGATCTCTGTACAATGTGTTCTGTGCTTCAAAGTTGATCCCCTGTATTTTAGTTCACTATAAGAAATTTCACTCGTTCTATAACCAATGCAGATGAGATGTTCTGATGGTCGAGCTTTGATATGATATGATCGATTTTGGAGTTATTTGTTTAACCTGGTTTCATTGCTTGCAGGGGTCTATAAGAACAATGGTTATCTTG